>PVKE010011350.1:0-40481 GCA_004027555.1 Craseonycteris thonglongyai | reverse complement strand
ATCTCAGCAGCCACAGTTGAACACACGTGTCTCTCACCCAAGAGTTCCAGCACATCTCGCAAGGAATCCTCATGGGCCTCATGGGTCCCAATGTGATATTCTGATTCTAGGGCTGCTTATCTCAGCAGCCACAGTTGAACACACGTGTCTCTCACCCAAGAGTTCCAGCACATCTCGCAAGGAATCCTCATGGGCCTCATGGGTCCCAATGTGATATTCTGATTCTAGGGCTGCTTATGTGCCATCCATCAGCTCCAGACACCACCCAATGGAAAACGTAGGTACCACTCCTGAGTACAAGGAACGGATAGATGCTGGACAAGATCAGCAGTGGTCTGCTCTACCACAAATCCTGGTTGCCCTTCCTGAAGGGGCTCCCCCTGAGCACGCTTTTGGAAGATCTGGGCCTCGCTCACATTATACACTTGGAAACCCTCAAGGACATTTTCAATGCACAGGCAGTCCCTTTGAAAGAATATAGTGCAAGTCAGGAGCCCTGCTCAAAATTCCTGCTTTGGGAGACCACAGGTAGGACTGGGAGCAGCACTGAGTGCCCGAGGAAGCCTCTCCAGACTCCCCACTTACAGGACACACGGGGAGTCTCACAGGGGGCCCCTAATTTGTATGCACGTCCTCACCGGCCTGTATACTGTGGCTTGCCAAAACACATTGCCTGGCAGACTGTAAGCTCCCTCCTGGGCATGGAAGGAATAAATGTCAACAGCCCCCTGGATCCCTGAACTGAGGGCTTTGGCTACATTGGCACTGCCCTCACCACCCTGGCTCCCCAAGGTACGGTCTCCCACCAGCAGCGCCAGCATCATGTGCCCACGCCCTGCTGCTCAATCCGAAGTTCGCAGGGCCGGCCGCGTGAGCTTCGCCTGGGAGCTCGGAGAACTCAGAACCTAGGGTCCGAGCTGAACACGAGGATGGGAGTCCGTGCTTCAGCCAGAGCTCTGGGGGGTTTGTCTGCACACAGGAAGCCCTCCCGTATTCTTTTTAGTATTTCACTGGAAAGTATTTTCCCTGTGTCTCTGTGTCCAGATTTCCCTTTTCTTATAAGGACACCGGTTACCTCGGATGAAGGGTTCACCCTACTCCACAATGACCTCATCTTAGTTAATTACATTTGCAATGACTCTATTCCAAATAAGGTCATATTCCGAGGTTCTAGGGGTTAAGGGGTTGTTGTGGGCGGGTTGCATGGGGGTGGGGACACAATTTAACCCAGAACAACTGTCTTCAGACCCTGCCCTTCCTACATCCTGGGAGGCTAAGGGATTGGGAAACACCTGGAGCATTTTGGTGAATTTATTTTAGTAAACATGTTTGTAAACTCGGGGAGAAGAGGGCACATCTACAGGGAGGCTTGGGGAGGTCTGCTTTTGCCAGGTGATTTCTGCTCAGGTAGCAGAGCCGGATCCTCACTTTCACAGCTGATCCAGCCCCAGTGCTGGGCCAAGGCCAGAGCAGCCCAGGGCATTGCCTGGGAGCTCTCAAACTCAGGCCCCACTCTTACCCTCAGAGATTCTAGGGTAACGGGTCTGCCGTGTTGCCTGGGCATTGGGATTTAAAAACATTTCTCACATGATTCTAATCTGCAGCCCGATTGGAGGACTAATGGGATAGGAGTTCTGGTTTCTACACATTATGAAACAAGACGATGATTCAGTCCCTTTCCCAAACTGGGAAGCAGGGCACATAAGCACAAATATGAACATACATGCATTTCTAAATACTGCATTTGAGGTGTTTACAGTTCTTACGTGCAAAATGAGGCTGCTATGAGCACTACGTGAATGCTAGTAGCTAGCACCATTCTCAAAATCTCCCGTAATGATGGGCTGTTCCGTCCATTGTTGTAGTTTTGCCAATTTTTGAGGTATATTTTGAGGCAGTTTTATTTGGTGCTTATAAATTTTAAATGATCTCTTCTGGGTAAATGAATCCTTTATCCTAATGATTTCTTCCTTTTCCCTAATGCTTGTGTTCTGGAAGTCTATTTCCCTCCTGGCATGAATATAGCTACATTGGCTGTCTTCCTTTTGCCCAGTAGTTACATGGTATATAGATTTTTCAATCCCTTAACTTACAAACTTTATTCTTATGTTTTAGATGAATCTCTTGAATGGAACATAGTTGGATTTCTAAAACATCTACTCTGACAATCTTTCATAGATGCTCTGTACATTAGAGCACTTGTGTAGTCCATTTATATTTAATGTAATTACTGACCCTATATTAGTGATATAATAAATATCTAACCACTTGGAGGGTCTAATACTTTGGGGAGGGTGCAGTTCTCACTAGTGACCATAAGAAGGCATCGTTGGGGACTTGGGCATTTATAGCCTGAAGGACCAGAGGGAACAAAGCACGTGCTCCCTGGGGCTCCACCCCTGCTCCCAAGTGAGTGTATCCCCTACGATTTTGGGCCTCCTCCGGCCACAGGAGGAACAAGGATACGGACTGGGGCCAGGAGTGTGGTGAACTGGGGGACAAAGAGCAGCCCAGTGGCCATGCCCATCATGAGGTGAGGGTAGCTGAAGGCCTCCAGAGAGCTCAGGGCAGAGGCTATTTATCGTCATGTATAGAGAAATGTCAATACTTCAATAACCAGTATGGCTGCACAAGCCGTTCACACATCTGGTTGTGATCTACCGTCTTATTTGTAATCCCTGTTCTACGTTAGTAGTTCTCTCCTTTCTTGACCCCTTTTATTATTGCTTTGTAGCCTCTCATACTTTTAAAGTACTCCATTCTGTTTTTTATTTGTTTCTTTTTTTTTTTTTAGCAATTCCCCAGAAATTACATCATTCATCTTTGCCTTTTCAATGCCTGTTGGTCATCAATACATTGACCAGCCCCCCTCTGACAATACAAGGATCTTAATTTACCTCCCAGCCCCTACTAACTTGCTGTGGTGTATTTTAATCCCTTCTATATTTTAATCATTCATAAGACATCATTGTTAGTATTGTGGGGTTTTTTTAAGATTTATTTTATTGTTTTTGATAGAGAAACAGAGACAGAGAGAGACAAAGAGAAGAGGGAGGGTCCAGAGCAGTCTCCATAGTTGTACGTCATTAGTTTTCAACATGGTTTTGTTCCACACAGGTGGGTGGGGGCTGCGCAGGGCAGGAACTGGGCTGGGGGCCTCCCGCATGGGAGGCATGCCCCCTTGAGCCAGGGCCCAAACCAGGGGACAAGAACTGAACTGGGGGCCTCCCACATGGGAAACACATCCCAGTTAAGCACATGGGTCCACACAGGCCGGGCTGGGATTCGATCCTTGGTGTCTGGGGCTGCAAAGCAAGTGCTTAACCTGCTGAGCCATCCTGGCTTCCCTATTATTGTTATTTTGAAGACAACATGTCTTAACATTTACCACCTTTTTGTTCTTCACACTTTTTGGGGCTCTATGTTATTCTGGGATTGTTTTCTTTTTGCCTAAAGCACATACTTTTTAGATTTCTCTTACAGAGGGTCTTCACTATGTAAATGTCTTCATTTTGCCCTCATTCATAAATAACATTTCCCTGAGGAATTATAGGTTGGTGATTATTTTCTTTTGGCCCCAAATACCACCACCCCTGTGCCCGGGAACTGACTGTCAATCTGCTGGTTCAATCCAAGCAATCTGCCTTTTTTTCTCTGGCTACTTTTTATTTCAATTTTTTTCATCTTTCTGCACTGACACTGTTGTGTTTTGGTATAGAATTCTTTTTATTTATCCTACTTTAAAACCTTTTGGGCTTCAGTTTTTTGTGGTTTAGTAGCTTTCTCAATGATTTTGAGTCATCATTTCTTGAAGTACTACCTCTGTTTCATTGACTTTTCCTCTCTTTTTGAGACTCTGATTAAATCAGTGTTAGATCTTCTCATGAGATCTAACCATCTCTTCTGAATTTCTAATCTTTTTTTTTTTTTTTTTTTTTTGACACAGAGAGAGAGAGAGATACAGAGATAGAGAGAGAACTGAACTGGGGGAGCGCCCAGTTCAGCATATGGTTCCGCACAGGCCGGGGCTGGGATTCGATCCCCGGTCCCCGGCGCTGCAAAGTGAGCGCTTAACCCACTGAGCCATCCCGGCTTCCCCTGAATTTCTAATCTTTTTCTCTGTGTCTTATTTGGGATAATTTCTTCAGCTCTACATTTCACTTTACTAACACCTTGTAATGGTGTCTAATATGCCATTACACACAACACATCTAATGATTTTGGTCATTGTATTTTCATTTCTGGAAGTTCTATTTTATTTTATTTTTTTTTAATGGTTGTGTCATTTTTTATAGTTTACTATTCCCTACAGATATCTTCAAATGTGATCTGTTCAACTTAATATGTATGAGTTTTTTAAGGATCTGTGTCTGATAATTCCAATATCTGAGGCATGAGGATCTCTTTCTGTTATCTTTTGTTCCCATTCCTTCTCATTCATGGTATCAGTACCTGGCTGTCTTTGACTAAGTACTAGCTATTGTACACAATAATTATTTGAGCAATTATCTGAAACCTAGGATGACAGTGCCTTCCCCTACATAGGATTTGCTTTTACTTCTGGCATGTCTGGGATCACCATAAACCGAGTTTAATGCTTGACGTTTTCTGGAAGACCAACAAAACTGCAATTCAATCTGCAATTACTTGTGAGGGTTCATCTACTTGCAATTCACATTCACCTGAAGGCATAGTTCTTTGGGTCTCAGCTTATCATAGGGGAGGGTCTACACTACATTCCCCACCTTGAGCGGCCCCGGGTATTGGTTTCTGTCTCCCTTGCCCCAGACTCGCTATCAAACCCAATGTTCAAATTTGCCAGGCTTAGCAAATACTCTCAGGAAAAAAGATAGCTTTTGTACTCATTTATCTCTTTGAGTTTCCATTTCCCCATCATACTGTTCCTGGTATTTCCTTGTCGTGCCAACTCTTAGAAGGCTTTGAAGATTATTTAAAAACAGTTGCTAAGTTGTTTTCAGTGGAAGAGTTAGCCCAAATAATCTAGTCCACCATGACTGAAATTAGAAAGCCATGGAATGTCTTTCTTGGCACAAGGTTGTCACTCAGTAAATAATGGCTGAATTAGTTGAATTACCTAGATATTCTCTCTCTCTCTCTTTTGATCTATCTGTATTTACAAAGACTGTTTCCAGCTCTTGGAATTCATAAAATGCCCTTATTCCACCAATGGACAAGGCTCAGAAAAAAATGCTCCCTTTGCTTCAAAGCTCTTCCTGTTTTCTCTACTTCCCCAAATCTGAAACCTATTTTTTTCCATCTAAACCCTCACAAGATTTAGTTTGTATTGTCCTCTGGGTGCTTCAGTAGATAGAAGTAGATTAATACAATTTATCTCTCTGATGGATTTCTATTTTCTTGATATCATTTCTGGGCTTTTGAAGAATTCCCCCACTACTCCTCATGCTCAGCATACATGATAAACAGATTCCTTGGACAATATCATATCCAGCACTTTTAGGTTTGATGTCCTAGGCAGGGGTCCTCCAAAAACTCAGTCTGCCATACGGCTGGAAGCAGGGTGTAGCTCATTCTAATAAAGCCTTCCCTTTGTGCAACTCTTTAGAATGTACAGGGTGCTCTCTCTCACCTACATGCCTTCTCCTTCAGTGTTGCTATCATGATGCTGCCGGTGAGAGTCCGAAAGCAAGAGACTGCCTGACATGTTCAACTAGAGCCACAAAGCCGGAAATGGGATGCAGGTCTTTTCTTTCCAAGCCCACGACTCATTCCAGGACACCACAGTCGCTTCTCCATGCTATTTGTGCCACTAGTCAATCATTCCTGTTGCAACGACACCTAGAACTCTTTGGAAGCAGGTATATGGATGTGGAAGTACAAATAGCGGTGCAGGAGTTGGGTTGTAGGCAATGGGTAGCGGGATTGGCTGGATGTAAGTCCTCCTTACCTCACAACCTTGGTGCCATTTCTCACGACTTGCATGTCCACCGTACAGCCCCCAGTCACATAGGCAGCGAGGTTCAACTCTGAGAATTCAGCCTAAAGGAGGAAGCAAAACAAAAGGGGTTCATCAGATACTGACGACGCAATCACAGGTAACATGTCCTGAGTAATTACATGTGCCAAGTGCACATTTATACCTCACCTGAAACTTAGGGTGTTGCTCAGATTATTTGCTTCTGTTGTTGAAAGGCGAGAAAGCTGAGGTGCAGAGAGGCATAGGGCCATATCCACGGTCACATGATTTACTAAGAGGCAAAGCTGAACTGAAATCCGTCTCAAATTCTAGGATCCACTTATTTAACCATTACTTATTTCTGTCTCTTCAAGGTGAAGACACTCCAGGGTTATAAGAGGCCAAATGCTGTTCAATATAACATTTTCTATGGACTTCTTCAGGTTCATGCTATGCCATGCATGGCGTGGCATGGCAGCTATGTCATCACTTGTCACTGTTAACGGAACCCTCCTCAGGTTATCTGCCATCTGTTCCCTTTTTTTTGGTCATGGCTCCTCCCCTCACTCTATCCACAAAGTTATAGTAGAAGCAACATATATGTGCAGTAAAATACTGTCCCCCTGGCCACAGCTGATGGGGTTGGCACCCGACTCAGGGTGGAGGCATAGATACCCTTCCATTAGAATTAGAATCTGCTGAGGAATTCATGCAGTCCCCCCACCCCCTGTATCTTTAATACACAAACCTGGCTGTAATTGGGGACCATGTTTTCTGCCCTCTGGATTGGAGGACCACATAATACAAGGGTGAGGAGTGAGGGGGAGAAGAAGGGGTTGAGGGGGAGAGAGTGGCTGCAGAGGAGTAGAAGCAAGAGATGTCCTCTTGATGCTTACGTGCCCGTATAATCCTGGCCTTAGGTTTTGTGAGATGCCTCTCTAGCCTTATACATTCACTTTTGTTTTCTTATTTGTTTAAGCAAGCTTTAGTGAATTTCTCTTTCTTGTGTCCAGAGTCTATCCCTCCTACCAGATTATATGCTCTCTCTGGGGATAGCAATTTGATGTTAGAACCATCTCTATTGGTTTCCTAGGGCTGTCATAGCAAAGTGCCACCACTAGCTGGTTTAAATGGCAGCAATTTCTTTTCTCACAGTTTCTGGTGGCTAGAAGTCCAACATCAAGGTGTCCGCAGGGTTGGTTCCTTCTGAAGGCCCTGAGGGAAGGACCTGCTCCCCCACCCCACCCCACCGCCTCTCGTTTCACCACACTGTCTTCCTTCTAGGCATGCCTCTATCCAACTCCCCTTTGCATAAGGACACCATCACGCTGGATGAGGGCCAGCCCCATAGCCTCATTCTAATTTGATTACCTCTGAGAAAATCCTGTCTCCAAATAAGATCTCTTCATTCTAAAATACTGGGTGTTAGAACTTCAACATATAGGTTTCGGGGAGACACAAATCAACCTGTAACCCCATCCAGAGTAACAAACTGTGCCTCATACGCAGCACATACCCAAAGCTATTTCTTTGGATTTAATAAATAAAAATAATTGCTCACATATATAAAACACTCACTGTGTCCCAGACACTGTCCCAAGCATTTTTCATGCATGTATCCATTTAATCTTCACACTTGTCCAGATTTAAAAAAAAGAAAAAAAAGAAGAGGAAAAGGAAGAGGAAGAGGAAGAGGAAGAGGAAGAGGAAGAAGAAGAAGAAGAAGAAGAAGAAGAAGAAGAAAGAAGAAGAAGAAGAAAGAAGAAGAAGAAGAAGAAGAAGAAGAAGAAAGAAGAAGAAGAAAGAAGAAGAAGAAAGAAGAAGAAGAAGAAGGAAGAAGGAAGAAGGAAGAAGGAAGAAGGAAGAAGGAGAAAGAGAAGGAGAAGAAGAAGAAGAAGAAGAAGAAGAGGAGAGAACCGAGGGAGAGGAAATCACTTACACAGTGTTCCTCAGTAAAAGAAGCAGAGCCAGGACTCAAACCCAGGTAGTCTGGCTCCAGCTGTACTTTTAATTGCTGCCCCCCAAGGCCCCCACTGTTTGGATGAATAAGGCATTAGGTGGTTACCAGTGGGAATCTGGGGAACCTAAAAATAGCCCATTTAGAGAGAAAAACAAGTTTACATGGAAGGGAAATATCATTTCATGGTGACTTAAATGTATCACCTTGGAAGCATTTAACAGAAATTATGACCAAAGGCCTAACCATCTCCCCAGATGGCCTTAAAGCCAACCCAGAGTGCTTATGTCTCTTGCTCTAATTAATAACCTCATTATGCTGTCACAAGGTGAAAAGCAAAGAGGCCCGTTAATGAGTTCAGGTTAATAAATAGTGGTAATGACCTAGTTGTTAAGACTAATGCCTTAAAAATGCAGCCCCTCATGTTTAAGATACTTCATTGGCAAGATGACAAGGAAGCATTAGCAAGAAAAGTTGTTGCTTATGTTTGCAGAGAAGAGAGCAAAAAGTTTCAACATAAGACGGTTGGGCATTAAATATATAAAGAAAGGGAGTGCATTAGAATCTTGGATAATAGAATTTTTGACTCAAAGGTGTCAAAGATCCAGAGGTTGTCCTACTGCCCAAATGGAAAGAAGAGACCTGGGTGGAAGACACACTCAGGCTTGGACATAAAATGTTCATTGTGTTCACATCTGGGTGTCTAGAGTTATTTCTCAGTCATGGTTTATGAGTGATTACAGGGTGGCCCTAAATCCAACAACAAGTCCTTATCAAAGAAGAAAAGAGGGGTGAGACCCAGGAAAGAAGTCGCTGTGGAGATGGAGGAAGAGACGGGGTTACACTGCCCAAAGCTGAGGGACTCCAGGACATACTAGAAGAGGGACGAGGCAAAGGGGGGCCCTCCCCTGGGACCTTCAGCCTGAGGGTGGAAACCTGGTGGCGCCTTGATTTCAGACTTTTGGCCTCCAGAGTGGGGAGAGAATACATTTCTGTTGTTTTAATCCACTAGGTGTGTAGTAATTTGTTATGACAGTCCTTGGAAACTAACAATAATTTAGGAAATTAAATGCAATTTCAGTATTGCATGCAAAGGGGTAAGAGTTCAAAGAAGGCCAGTGTGGTTATGTGAGGTTCCTTTACCACTCCACCTAACACATACATATACGCACATAAATATATATACCCATCCCCCTCACACACACACAAAGTAAAACATCAGCCATTTACCTATATTGAAAAATATCACCAGTCACTTAAAATTTCGGCATAAGTTAACCTTTTGACCTCAAAAACATTTTGGATGCAATTGTTTTCCTATGTGATGTTTTTATTAATACTGCACATGAAGCATCATGTGGTGAATAAATGAATATTCAGAAAGACTGGATTCTCTACTAGCACTCTACTCTATTCTACTCTAGCACTGGGCACTCTACTAGCTGATGAGTTTGGTCAAGTTACTAATTACTTTGAATGTCACTTTTGACATCTCTAAAATGGAGATAAGATCCATAACATCTGCCTTTAAAAAGTTTTCATAAAAATTCAAAATAATGCATACGAAAAACCTGGCACAGGGTTGAGACGCAGGAGTGTCTCTGCAAAGTTGGCATTATTTTCAAATATTTCATTGTCTTCGTAAGAATAAACTGAATGTACGACAATGGTGTAGCCAGAAAAAGAGCAACCCCTTCAGATATGTTAACATAATTTAAAAAATCTATATGAAGATATAAATTACAGAAAGCAAAGATTTCTGCTTATGGCTACAGCAAAGTAACAGGAACCATATTTGCACTCTCATCTTAAACAACTAGAACAGGCAAAATGTATCCAGTAAGAGTTTTCAGACAGTGGACAACAGGCAATGGCAGCACTATGATGCCTGGAAAAAGGAAACAAATGGAATTACCCCCATGGTTACCAAGCTGACTGCCTGGAGACAGTGTCCCAGGCAGGGGAGCAGGGTGGCAGAAGGCCACAGAGCTCAGCAGTCTCCCTGAGCTGAGGACTTGGAGACCAGAGTACCGGGAGGCCACGGCAGTTAGCATTTGCGGGACGGAATACAGGCAACGATGAAACTACGCAGAAAACCCTTCCAGGGAGATCTGCAAGTCTTCAGCTGAGTACGGGTCTGAGCACGCATGAGAGCACATGACTTAAGGCCAGGGAAAGACATTGTTGACTCAACACTCCAGAATTCACCCAGGCTGGGAAGAACAGTTCTCAACAGCCAGCCTGTCAAGACCTTGTAGGGACCCAATCAGCCCCAGTTTACAGCACACTCTGCATATAGGATGTTTCATTTGTCATCGTTTGCTAGGAGCTGTCCCAGTTTTAAAATGAAAGCCTTGCTTCTCAGACACCCCTCAGCCCCAATTTTTAAACAAGAAGTCTGGCGTCCTGGGAAGCTCCTGAGTCCCAGGCACCCTTGGATGATGAGGCACTCTATCTAGATCTGTCCTAAGAAAAGCTTAAAAGCACGCCCTGCTGGTACCAAGAAACTTAACTGCATCCCAGAACAAAGCACAATGTTACTTAAAGGAATCGAACAAAATCCAGGACTCAACTTGTAAAATTTGTGACCTTCAATCATAAATTACCAGGCATGTAAGGAAGCAGGACAACCTGACTCCTCATAAAGACAAACAATCAATAAGAACAGATCCAGAAATAAGAAACATGATGGAAAGAGCAAATAACGGAAGTTAGGACAACTACTGTAAATACGTTCCACATTCTCAAGGACGCAGAAGAAAAAAACATGAACCTAATAAAGAGAGAAATGGGAAAAGAATTAATGGAAAAATAAAACTTCTAGAGATAAAAAGTATAATATCTTTCATGAACAATGCACTGTACAGAATTAACAGCAGATTAGATGTCGCCAAAGAAAAGACTAATGAACTCAAAGAGAAAGCAATACAAACTATACAAAATGATGCCCAGGAACAAAAAATACTAAAAAACAAAGCCAACAAAAAACACAGCTTGTTGAGCTACGGGACAATATCCAACACCTTAGTACATGTGTAACTGAAGTCTCAGAAGAAGAAAGCAACATGAAATATTTAAAGAAATATGGCCATAATGATATCTGCAATTCCCTCCTGAGTATCATTTTCACGGCAGGTCCCCAGGATTAGGGTGTAGATATCTCTGGGAGGCCACTGGGCAACACAGAATTAGAGGATGGGAGTGATTAGCTATTTAACCACAAATATTTATGCAGCATTTTCTAAGTTCCAGGCTGTGTTATCCGTGCGAGATATGGTTACAGTCATACTGACTAACAAAATCCCTTCTACAGCCCCCTAGATCAGCAGGAGATATAAGCACCTCTATATAATTAAACACTTGGGGAGGATGTAAATATTTACGTCATGAGGATGAGGGCTACAGGGGAAGATTAAACAAGGAAATGGGACGTTGAGTACAGTAGGTGCTTTTCACGGAGGTGCCTCTTGGGGCGCCCTGGAGCAGGGGTGTGAGTGGCAGGGAACCATCTCGCTTGGAGATCTGGAGGAGTGCTTAGAGGCTGGAATGTGTTCAGTGTGTTTGACAGTGGAGAGCAGGCTTGTGTGACGATGGCAGCGTGAGTCAGAATTGGGGTGACGGGATGGTGGGAAGTAATGTCAAAGAGGTCATCAGACTCTAAATCACGTGGGACCTTATAGACCGTTAGGGCTTAGGGTTTTTTTAATGACTACTGCTGTTTATCCTTTGAATGAGTCTCTTAGAGTCTATGAGAGTCTGTGGAAGAACTTAAGATGTGAAGATCACAGCACATGTGGAATGCTGGGATTTTTTAACAGTATTTGTTGATGACACAGTTTCATTCCTAAGAGTAAACAATACTAATCGGCTAGGGATTAGGGTGGAATTTTGATGATAACTTGCTAGAAGATTCAGGAATGCCCTAATCCGACTTTGACAATCAGCACCACCACCCTTATTCCAGGTTTCTAAGGGAGCTGAAAACACAAGGAAGAGTCGCAAATCAGAGTGGAAACACCACTAAGTGTTAGCTGCTGGAGGCCCACCCCCAGCCCTGTGTGGGGCTCTCGGCTAACCCCCGAATCCCTGTCTAGGCTCCAGACCAAAACCTCATGTGTGGATGTTATTTGTTAAATATGCAGCTGTAGTTACTGCAGCGTTCCAAGGTACAGCGAACCCAACTACGAAGAGAGAGCGCAGGGCATCGGTGCCGTCCGGGAGTCAGAGCTTTTGCTGCCAACTTGTGGAAGAGGGAGCGGAGGAGAGCAAGGTGGATGCCGGAGTGAGGTTCTTGGAGGAGCTCTGCATCAGGCGGGAGGGAATTAAAGGATGGCCACCCGATCAGCAGACACTCCCTAGAGAAGCCGAGGTGGAAGCCAGGATCACACATGGTTGCCTAGCTTTTCAACCCAGCGATGACTGTTCAATGTAGCCCTGTGAAGTCCTGACCAGTGGCTAACAGTTCCTCGTTATGAGGTATAGTAAGGAAGGGTAGGGAGTAGGGCAGACGATCAGCAGCTGTCTGAACATAAAAAACTGGGGCTGGGGGTACTGGCGGCTGCCCACCTTCTCCTATCAACTCAATGTCTGTCTGTCTGTTTGTCCTGCCTGTCTCCTCCTGCAAAACACACGGAGTGCCTGAGGCCACGGGAAGGGGCAAACTCCAAGGATTTGAGGGTCGAGTTTGGACCAGGCAGGTATTACACAAGAATGTCGGCCTCTTATCAGCCGCCCTGGGATTCCAGAGAGTCTGTCTGCCAGCATCTTGCCTTTCTCAGGAACTCTGGACAACATCTACTTATCTACACCCTCCTTCAGCCGGGCTTCAGGGTCAAGGCTGATAGCTGCTACCTGCACATTCTTACATTTTTGGTTTCGTGTGTACATTCCCTTCAGTCATCCAATTCCAAGTCCCAATTTCTGTTTCTTTCCCATTGATCTGTTGGCCTAATAGCATCCTCCCACTTATGGTAATAGTGACGATTGTAATCACCATTTTCCATTCGGTCATCGACATCATTATCACCTGCAATGCCACGAGTATCCCTGTGCTTTAGTAAATAGCATCTGCTTGGCATCACATGCTTGCCAGGTGCAGTTTCAGTGGGAATGCAGGGATAGACCCTGCAGGAAACTGAATGCATTCCATCTTGTTCCCGTGTATGCATGGCAGGGCAGGGCAGGGAGGGATAAACACATGAAAACATGTCAAATATAACAACACAGGAAACATAAAATGATAACACCTATGTCCCTAAATGTTTAAGTAATGAAATAGCCAAAATTAGGTGGACGTCACCACAGCATTAAAAAAAATTAAAAATAAACTAACAGCGTTGATTTGCAGTTTACAAAGTGTTTGGTATAACACGGTGGCTTTTGGATTCCGACCACATGAATGTGGGTCTGAGCTTTACCCCTTACTTGCTGTATACCTTGGGCAAGGGAGTTAGCTTTTCTATGTCTCAGTTCTCATCTGTAAAATGAAGCTAAGAATGGTGCCTCCCTAGGGTGATGGTCAGCATTAAATGAATTAATCCTTTTAAAAGCCCTTAGCAAGGTGCCAAAGTGAAAATAAGTGTATAATCAACGTTAGCTATTATGGTAATGTTATTTTATTTGATCAGTGCAATAACCTCTTGATATGAAGGTAGGTTTTAACAACTCCCATTAACTGATGAGAACACTGGGGAGCAGTGAAAACACATGACTTGGCCAAGATCACAAAGCTACTGAGCAAGAGAGTAGAACTTGAACTCAGATCTGTGTGACTCTGTATCCATCCATTAATTCACTCATTGAACAAATTAATATTG
The DNA here is from genome assembly GCA_004027555.1 of Craseonycteris thonglongyai. Taxonomy (NCBI): domain Eukaryota; kingdom Metazoa; phylum Chordata; class Mammalia; order Chiroptera; family Craseonycteridae; genus Craseonycteris; species Craseonycteris thonglongyai. Next base: position 26,773 of record PVKE010011350.1, on the reverse strand, counting down.
AGCAGCTACGAAGCCAGGGATAGGGACACAGCAGTGAAAGTAGCAGACAAAAATCCCTGTTCTCACGGAACCTGTATCTAGTGGGAGAAGTGGACCACTTGGACCATTCATGATAAATAATATGCCTGGAGAGGAAAACTGGACCCATAAGAAGACAGAGTACCTGGAAGTGAATGTTGTGTCAAATAGGGAGGTCAGAGGAAGATGGCATGAGACCAGTGATAGAAACAAAGTGAGGGAGCAAACCACATAAACAAGTGGGGAGGGGAAGGGCTTTCCAGATGGAGAGACTAGCAAGTGTGAAGGCACTGAGGCTGGAGCATTTGTGCAGCATTCAGGAAACAGCAAGGAAGCCAGTGTGGCAGGAATTGGGCTAATGAAGGGGTGCGTGGGAGGAGATGACATCAGAGAGGGGCTGATGGATGGGATCGAGGTAAAGATTTTATGCTGCATGGGACAGTAAGACATTAGCAGTATCACCATCCTCATCACCAACACCATCTTCATCTTCATCATCGTCAATGAAGATAACGGACATCCACCATTACCACCGCCATCACTTCTGGCAATGCAAGAAGTCAGGAAGTCAAGTCTGAGAAAAATCACCCGTAAACCTATCGTTCTGGTTTTTAAGGAATATCTTACTGGCCAAGTATAATGCATTGTTAAGGGTTGAGGTGGGGTTGGGGTGGCTGGTAAGCAGAGGGCCCAGGCATGCCCCATTTCTGTCCTGACTGTCACCCCTTCCTGCCCAGGTTCCCCAGAGACTGGGATGCGGAAGCAAAGCCGCGGGTTCAGCACCTGAGGGTGAAGCAGGTGACCACAGCAGGCGCATCCAGGTGGAGCGGCCGTTCGGGGTGAGAAGAGGCTGCAGGTGTAGCATGCACGACCCGCCAAGTGTGGTGATGGGAGATCCCGAAGGAGCTAACCCAGGGTCGCTGCGATTTCATTGCTGCAGCTCCCTTTTCCCCCAATCGCAAATGAAAAGTTAGAATGTGATGACGGGAACATCTTATCCACCAAAGCCCTGAGAAGTTAAAATCCTATCTTCTCACACTTTTAGTTTTTTCATTTTCAGGGTTGTCGGGATGAAAAGAACTCCAATTTTCCTTTTCTACCCACGCTACCCACAGTGTGGACCTTCCCTTCCCCAGAGCTGCCTCCCAGCTGCCTCCCTGTGTTCCACCTTCCTATCCGCACATCCAGGGACTGCCCCGCACCAGACGAGGACCTGCCACCTGCTTCCGCTGGGGCCTCCGGAAACACGGCCAGGTGTGAAGTCCAGACCCGGAGGCCCTGCTGCTCTGTGCAGCTCCGGCTCGGTGCTGGGGGAGACTTTGGAGAGACCAGTCAACGTAGCCCCAGAGTGCTCCATGCCGTTAAGAAAATGAAGCAGGGGAAGGGAAGAGAGGGACTGAGACACATGGCAGTGCCACTTTCGAGAGGGTGGCCCAGCCTCTCTGAGGAGGTGACATTTATGCCAAGAACCTGAATATGAGGGGGACCCAAAAGAAATCAGAAAACAATGGTCAGCTGTTTCTTTGATGTGAGAAGGATTGTGCACTCGGAATGTGTCCCTCTGGTCAAACAGTCAACAAAGTTTTTATATGAAAGTTTTGAGAAGGTTGTGTCGTGATTTGCAGACACATTCTGAGTTGTGGCAAACAGGTGACAATGTGCCTGCCCACACGGCACTGAGTTTGTGACCAAAACCAGCATGACCCCCGTGCCCCACCCTCCCTAGTCACCTGATATCGCCCCAAATGATTTTGTTTTTGTTTCCTCAGATGAAAAAAGTCCTCAAAGGGAAACGTAGTGCAGATGTGGAAGAGGTGAAACAAAAAACGACAGAAACACTAAAAAGCATCACTATGAACAAGTTCAGACACTGTTCTGAGCGTGGAAATGGCATCTTGATAGGTTTATTGCATCCAATGGAGAGTACTGTGAAGGGGACTGATGCTTAAACAGGTAAGAATAAATGCACAATGTTTAACAAATAAATTCCAGGGTTTTGGGGGTCCCTCTTGCATAGTAAGGGCATGAGCTGTGTGGGTTCCTGGAGGAAGAGGGTTCCAGACAAAGAGAACAGCAAGAGCCAATGCCCGAGGCAGGGTGGGCTCGTTTGAGTTTTTCAAACTTTATTTTCATTGTGGTAAAATACACACAACAGAAACTTTATCATTTTAATTGTTGTTTAGAAGTTTTTAATTCAGTGGCATTAAGCACGTTCACATTGTTGTGCAACCATTACCACTACCCACCTTCAGAATTTTTACACCATCCCCAACGAACACCTCATACCTGTTAAACACTAACTCCTCACTCCCCTCCCGCCAGGCCCTGGTAACCACCGTTCTGCTTTCTGCCTCTACGACTCTGACAACTCTGGGTACCTTGTATAAGTGGGATCATACGATATTTGTCCTTTGGTGTCTGGCTTATTTCAAGTAGCATGTTTTCAAGGTTCATCCATGTTGTATGTGTCAGTTTCATTCCTTTTTTACGACTGAATAATATTCCACAGTATGGGTAGAGCACATTTTGCTTACCCATTCACCTGCTGATGAACACCTGGGTTACTTCCACCTTTCGGATCTTGCGAGTAATGCCGATTTACAAACACGGATTTACACACATCTGTTCGAGTCCTGCTTTCAATTCTTTGCAAATCTATCCAAAAGTGGTATTACTGGGTCTTAGAGTACGGTAATTCTCTGTTTAACGTCTTGGGGAACTGCCAGCCTGTGGCCCACAGAGGCTGCACCACTTGACATTCCTACCAGCCCTGCACAAAGGTCCCGAATTCTCTACATCCTCGCCAACACTTGTTTTCTGCCGCTCGATTTTAAGGAACAGCGAAAAGACCCGTGGGGCCGGATCAGAGCAGCCCAGAAAGACGAGGGCAGGAAGAAGGCCAGCGAAGGCGAACCGTGAAGAGCCGATCGCCACGGGAAGGACTGGCTAGCCCTCGGGGCCGATGGGGGCCTCTGCAGAGACGTAGGCTGTGGAGGATCACAACCGCGAGTAGAATTCGGCTTCCCGCTCGCGAAGCTTGGGGCCTCCGTGGCCAGCCCAGTTCTCTCTCCCCAGCTGCCACAGGGGAAGTAAGTGCCAACCCGGGGAAAGGCAGTGAAAGGAGATATTTCCTTGCCCTGGCGGACACACCTGATGCAGGAAGCAGACTCCTGGTCCCTAGGAATGACAGGCCTGGCCAGACTTGTCCTTCCAGAAGAAAATGAATGTTGCCTGGACACGGGGTGGCTTAGCACTCCCCACGTTCGTCTCTGGAGCTACTGAACCGCTGAAGGCCCCATCTGTTTTCAATCTGGTTAAAAGCGCCTCGTGGGCTGGCGCCTATTTAAAATCGTGCACACATGGAGTTTCTAAAATGAAGAAGAAAAAGGCCGCGCTTTCCCCGCCGGCACGGCGTATGTGTTTATTTTGGAGCCGGCTTCGGGCGTTCTGAGACAAGACAGCTCATTTCTCGGGCCTGCGGCTGATGTGCAAGCCCCCCTCGGCTTTTGCTCCAAATATGGAAGGCAGCTCAGTAGGAAGCCGTCACCCCTTCTGTCCGCTGTGAGATATCCCCCAAGTAAGCCTGGGCTCGGGGAACGGGGAGCCCAAGGGCAGCTTTCCTCGTGGCTCAGGGCTCCTTCCCTGATTCCTTTCCCTCAGTAGGGACTCGTGTTTCTAAAGGCCGAGCTTCTCTTCGTAGATGCTCATTTTCTTCCCAATGGGCCACAGTAAGTCTACGACAGCTTCACCCAGGTGGGGCTCAGGGCCAGCCTGAACTGAATCCCCGCATGGGGACCGCAGGGGCAGTGTCAGGGGAAAAGAGCCTCCTGTGGCCATGCGTTCACATAGCAAGAAGCCAAGGCAAGGAGGTGTCTGTCCCCACGCCAGGGAGCAGGCAGGCCCTCTGAGCTGCTGAGCCAAAGACAGTCTTGACCCACAACGACGCTGGAGGGCTGTGAAGGCTCCCTTCAGACCTTGCAGGTTCAGAGAAGACACCTCATACGTGGAGAGTCACACGCACAGCGTCATCGATGATGACCCCTCACGTCTGGGGGCTTTGTCCATAACGCCCCCTAAACCCAGCACCAGGGGAGTGCTGGGAGCTAACGAGGACGACCATGCCAGCGGTGGCCCAGCAGTGACAGCTCACGTCCTCTGCTGCTTCTGTGCACCGGCTTTGCCCCTAAGAACCTCATCAACATCCTTTGCATGTGGTGGTAGCAATGCCCAGGGGCGGTGGCAACAGCTCCCCCAGTAGGGACAGCCGTGGGAGAAAGAGCGGCTGTGAATCTTCAGAGGAGAAACGGAAGTGGAGATCCGAGTAAGAGCATGACTGTGTGACTCGTATTTTCCGGCGTATAAGACGACCCCCTAATTTTACAGTTAAAACATAGGTTTAGGCCTCTATTCGCTGTATAAGACTATAGCCTCGGAAGTGGGGGGTAGTCTTATACAGCGAATAGAGGCCTAAACCTATGTTTTAACTGTAAAATTAGGGGGTCGTCTTATACGCCCGGTCGTCTTATACGCCAGAAAATACGGTATCTTTGGTAGTTCCAGTGGCAACAGAATCATTATCACGCAGCATATTTATAAGTAAAATCATAAACTACATTTGCATTGGAGTTACACGTTGTAATCGTTTTTTGAAGCACTTACTATGGGCCAGGCACTGTTCTAAGGGCTATGTATGTATTGTATTAACTGAATTAATTCACATAGTAACCCTATAAGGTAGGTCCTATTATTATATGCCCACTTTCTAGCTGGGGACCCTAAGGTATGATGAGATTAAATAAATAAATAAATAAATAAATAAATAAATAAATAAATATGTATATGTATATATACTTTTTTTTTTTTAAGATTTATTTATTGTTTTTGACAGAGAGAGACAGAGATACAGAGTCAGAGACAGAGAGAAGGGGGAGGGCCCAGAACAGTCTCCATAGCTGCACATCATCGGTTTTTCCACATAGTTTCATTCCACAGGTGGACACGGGGCTGCACAGGGCAGGAACTGGGCTGGGGTCTTGCCCCGGTGAGAACTGAACTGGGGGCACTCCCCAGTTCAGCACATGGGTCCACACGGGCCGGGGCCGGGATTCGATCCTCGGTCCCCAGGGCTGCAAAGTGAGCGCCTAACCCACTGAGCCATCTGGGCTTCCCCAGACTAAATATATTTCCCAAGGTCACACAGCTTGGACGTAAGCAAATAGAGCAAGAATACAAACATAAGCAGTCCGACTCCAGGGTCCTCACTCTTAACTATCCCACTAGGCTCCTTCCAACCCTGGCAATACCCAGGCAAGGGAGCAGCAGGACCGAGGTCGTGGCTGGGTCACAGCGGGAGGAGCGCTGCTGAGCAGGCCGTCTACGGGGGCTCGGACACTTCTCTTGGCAGTTGAAAGGACTCAGAGTCTTCCAGCTACGCATCCAACCAAGCAGTACTTCCTACTTAAATTTGAAGATTGGGTTTTCTATGAGATCTGGTTGGAAGCAAATGTCCTGTTTTGTAAAACTATTGTAAAGCAGCAGTGCGGGGAAGCTTTGGAATTAGGCGGATGTATTGCCGTCTCTTCTTTTCTAATTGCTGATGCTGTGACATTTGGGGGGCCTTGTGGCCCCTGGAGGGACTGCCTCTCACCGAGTCAGCCAGTTCCTAGAGACCACAAACAATTCCCATAGGGGGCACCTTTCCAATGTGAGCAGACCAATCCAGAGCCCACACTCGCCACGTCTTCCCTTAATGGGCTCTCCCAGGCCCGGCCACTCTCCCCGGCCCGAGTCACCCCGGGGCCAGATGCCGATGCCCGCTATCGCAGCGCCTGCTGAAATGATTCAACTGAGCCAGTGCTACGCCTGCTGACCCTGTCCTGCCCTTTCCTTCCCCAGAAACCACAATAAAGTCTCTTGCCCACCCCTCCCCTCATTCCCCCTGCCTCCTGGCTGGCCACGGGGCTTCCCCATGTGCCCCCACCCCACACGGCATGCTAAAGCAGCGTTTCTCCAGCTTGGCACACCGGCATTCGGAGCTGGGTGATTCATTGTTACGAGAGGCTGTCATGTATGTGGCAGGATGTTCAGCAGCATCCCAGGGAGTCATCAGCGTCCCCAGGTGTGACAACTGAAAATATTTCCAAGCATTGCTAAATGTCCCCTGGGGGGTGTGAGGGGCACCATCTGCCCCAACTGGAACTTACTGACAGAGAAGGGCTGAGTTAGGCTCTCGTCTCCTCTTCTCCTCCCCACTCCTGCTCTCCTTCCAAAGATGCTCAATAGTTTGCAACCCCCGTTCCCTTGCACAACACCAGGGCTCTAAGAAGTATGGTTGGAAAACCAGACTCGAGCAGACCCGTCCGGGTCAGAGATCGCCAGTATGGAATTCAGAGTGCTGCTGTCAGGGGGACCTGGTTCCATTCCCATCCTATAGTTACCAATCGAGCTCATCTGTCTAGAACCCAACCACCTCGTTCATAATTTACCCTCCCTTTTCAGTGGGCTCATGTCAAACCCACAGAACGTGAGAACAGAAGTTTCTTTCAGGCCACCCAGTGGGTTCCATCTTGCTGCCCGCTCTGGCTGGTGTGTGCAGAATAATGAGGCTGAAGAGTGGGCGTTTATGGCTCAGCGGGTGTCCACCAGGGTGGGGGGGGGGAGGGCCAGCAGGTAGAAAAGGCTCCATGCACTTGCCAGTTCCTCCTTTTACAAGTGAGTCAGCCCAGCTCCGGGGCGCCCCCGGACTTAACTGAAACGGACCACATTCTTCCCATGTGAGGAACGCAGTAGTAAGGCTATTCCTCTCTCCCTTCTGCAAATACAGGAACTGAAACTTAGAACACTGGGTCACCGGCCCACGGTTCCCCAGGTAATGGGACAAGACCCAGATTTGATCCCATGCTCTTCTGATCCAAGGCACAGATCTGTCCATCACACTGCACTGTCTCGAAACATGTCCTTTCTTCTGAAGCAACAAAAAGTTTTCCTCCACACAAATGGAAGGCTATAGAGTTGTAATAAGAATTCGTGAGAATGCGCTTATTTACTTTTAGAATCTTAATGTCATTCCCACCAAAATGCATACAAAAGGCAGCTTAAGTCAGGATTAGAAGGAACCAGAAGCCACACAGAAGGTGGTAGAGAAAGCAGATGTATATCCAGAAATGAGGGGTGAGTTAGCAGTGGGAGTTGGGAAAAGAAAGTGTTTTATAAACTATGGGCTGCTTGGGAGCCAAGAGTTCAAATCCTGCCTCTGCCAATGATAAGCTGCATCTCTAGACCTCTCAGAACCTTAAGTTTCTTTACCTGTAAGATCAATAGATAATTCACAAGGCCACTGTGTAAGGAGTAAATGAAGTTAAGATAAACTAAAGCCTTCATAGAGTGGTGTGTGTGTGTGTGTGAGTATTTATGTAGCAAATGCTTAAAGTTATTGTTATTATTATTATGAAGAAATACTAAATTTCATGAAGGTGTTTAGAGAAAAGAAGCCTAGTTCTGAACTAGAAATCACACACACATTCAAGAAGGTAGGGAGACAGGTTTCAGAAAGATGGGTGAATGTATAAGCAGGTATGTGGATGGATGGATGGATGGATGGATATTCATAGAAATAATATTTTTGGAAACTGCAATGCAGAACCTGAGGGAAAGCCACTAAAAGCGACAGACCATCTAAACGAAGCCCGTGGTTCCACCAGTGGCTCCACCAGAGACGTTCGGGGGACCACTGAGCAGGGAGAGTAAGAAAGAGGTGGTGAGAAAGCCCGGTGGGTACCCGGATGGGAGGGGTCTCCATGCCACCTACAGACACTGGCTTTCATCCCATAGACATCGAGGAGCCCGAGAGAGACCAAAGCAGGTGACAAGACAAAGCACATGCGCTTGCTTTGGCAGCATGCACACTAAAACAAAGAATAAGCAAGTTAAGATGAGTGATCCAAACACGGTTCTTCTGTCCAACAAATGCAAAATTGGAGTTTCTGGCCCTGGCCTGGCCCAGCCAGCAAAGGCGCAGCCCTGTGTGCCCTGCTTTTCCCGACAGCCAGAGGGATGGGCTGCCTGTCTCCACCCTGTCTGGGCAGAAAGCAGACCCCGAAGTGGGGTGGGCGGGAGGTCACCTGGTTCAGTTCCATGTTAAACAGGTGGAGGACGCACCCATGGGATCATGAGGGGAGCCTCCGAGTTGTTGCTCAGGGAGCAAGGAACAGTCTGGGCAACACAGATCTAAGGGGAGGTCAGAAAACTCCGATGGGCTTCTATAGTCTTTGAGAATAGATCTGAAAAACCGCTGTAGGCCAAGGAGGGCAACCTTTTGTCCAGGTCTGGCTGGACCACAGGTGAGTCAAGGGGGAAAGAAATGATCAGCTTCAGAACCCAGAAGACACAGGTCTGATGACGATTCTGCCGCTAACTGCGCAAATACCTATTTTACTTCTCCTGGCCTCTATTTCCTCATCTAGATCATAATGAGACTTATGCCCCGGGAGTCGCTGAAGGACTATCTATAGATAGTCTATAGAAGGACTATCTATAATAGGTGGGAAACATTAGGGCACCGAAGAGCGCATAGCTGATCATCAATACTTCATTTTCCTTCTTTCCTTTAACATGTGCCCCCAAATGCAACCCTGATGTCCCATGATGGCACGCTGTCCCGCTTCTCGTCTGGCACTGGCCTCCTCTCATTGCCAAGTTCTTCCGCTGAGAGCTCCCAGAGCCAGACTTGGCACAATGTAGACAAGGGTAGGGGGGCTCGTCTGGTTCTATCAAAGCCAGCAGCATGCAACCTTGGGGCAAGGAAAGGCAGCATGGGGAGCCCTGAATCTACGGTGAGTATGAGGCATTCAAGTCTCAGCTCTGCCACCTGCCGGCTGGGTGGCCTTGGGTAGCACGCTTAATTAAATACTCTGAGCCTCAGTTCCATCATTTACTTGGTGGGGTTGTGGTGAGGATTCAGTGAATTTAATGCAGATGAACTTTTAGTGGGACCTCATGGTCACTAAATATTAATGCCAAGCACTGCTTTACCTGTATTGTAAGGTGTCACTCTTGTACCACTAGTGTCAGACTGGGCTTACCAGTGTTGTTTACGATGCAAAAGGATGTCTGGGTGGGTCTGCCTCCCGGGAAGTTATTACACTAGATCCAGCACTTTTCCCATAGCTTATTCATTTTGCTCTACTTCAGATAGTTTGAAAAGTATTTCTTAAGCACCGAGTATCTGGGTACATGGAACACCTACTGTGTACCTGAAAAATTGCCCAACGCTGGCCTACTTACCATGCTACTGCAGTACTGTGTCTGTCTTTCACAGAGCCCAATGCAGTTTGTAATTATGGTGTGTGTGTGTGTGTGTGTGTGTGTGTGTGTGTGAGTGAAAGAGAGAGAGAGAGAGAGAGAGAGAGAGAGAGACTGTGATTAATAAGTGTCTCTCCCTTTAGATTTTTAAGTTCCATTCATTCAAAACATGTTTTTAATCACCACTGTAGCCCTAACATCTAATATACAGTAGGCACTCAATAAATATTTGTAGGATGAATTGAGATACTGCCCATGCTCCCTATGAGCCCAGCATCTACAGGGAGAGATAGGCAGGTGAACTAGCAATGTTAAGGTAACCTGGTAAGTACAGTTACAGAAATAGTCACGACGTGTGTGAGAGCGTGGATACGAGGGGTGGTCAGAGGAAACCAAATAGAAATAAATGCCTGAGCAAGATTTGGGAAAGGATGTCCCAGAAGGAGGGCCTCACATCAGCAAGGGCATGGGGGTGTGAGTACAGATGGTATTAGGAAGGTGGGGAACTGCAATCTAAGGTAGGCAATGGAGGCGATGAGGTAGGAGAGGTAGGTGGGAGCTAGCTCGTAGAGGACTTTGTGGGCCAAGCTTGAGCCCCGGGGAAAAAAGTCAGCCCTTTGCACATGAGGAGGAAATTGCCACATGTCCTCCTGATTTTATTTCATAGGACACACCTTCCAGGAAAAAACAGCATCCAGCATTAGACTGGGAATTCAGGATCTGCCACATGTGCGCTGTATGGCCTTAGGTAAGCCCTCGAATTCTCTTAACCTTAGTTTCATCATCTGGAGAATGGAGGACCTTATAGCAGCTGCTCTTCAGTGGGTAGTGATGAGACTTCCATCAGCTAATTCATAGGCAGTGCTTGGCATGTGCCTGGCACGCAGTCAGTGTGTGATTAGAGACTAGCTAGTGTCACAAATCCCTTCCAAGCCCAGGTTGTATAGCTGGCATCCTGAGGACACCACCATCCGTGACAATTCTCTCAGGTCACCCTGTAAACTCTCTTGAGAGAAGAGGTTCAGGATGAGCTCAGCTTAGGCCAAACTCTATTCTAAAGTGAGTAGCACCTTAGAAAGGTGCGTGGGAAGAGCGATGCTGCAGGACACAGCCGTATTCACTCCGATACCGCCGCCCCTCTTTCCCAAGCAAGCGCAGCCCGCCTGGGCTCGAGCCAGAAGCCATTTCAAAGCACAGTCCTGGTTCCGTGTCGGCGGCAAGCCCCTCCTCAGGAGATGCTGCCCCGGGGGGCCGGGAGATGCCTTCCACAATCCGATAGATTCGTTTCCAGCTTAGCATAACAGCCAGACGGATTTTTGCGGTGAAGTCATCCAAGTCAATTAAAAGGCATTTTTCCCTGCTGTGAGTTCAGAAGTCCCTGTGGTGTGTTCCAGCTTTCTGGGATGTTTCATAATAGGTTCCACCCTGAGATAATTAATAACCCTTGAGTCCTACTGAAATGCAAAGGCGTCAGCGCATCTGGGCAGGGGGTGCCGGCAGGGCTGGGGGGTGGTGGTGGCTCTGAGGGCCCCCCCCAGCTCATCAGGGAGCGAGCCAGATCCCCTAGGGGTGGAGATGACAGCAGAGCTAGCAGCAAGTGTGAAGAGTGGCCAAGCAAAGGCTGAAGGTCAACGCGGTGAGGTGTGAGGCGGGCAGATGCGCCAGAGGCATCGCAGGGCCAGCGAGGAGGCGGCTGGGAGTCAGCTGGACTGTGGGATGTGAAATGGGTCAGGGCACATGGCTGGGACTCAGGTGGTGACTAAGATGCAGTTGACAGTGGCTTGTGTTTACGTGATGCCAGCTCTAACGCGTCATGTGGGTCTGGCCCCATCCATCCTGTTTCCAGGAAAGTGGGTCATCTCTTCTCTTCTACTTTCACATACAAGTTACAGGCTTGAGAACGAAGCTCAGAGGGCCAGGAACACAGGGGCAGGAATATACATGCATGCACCTAATAGTTCTGAAGGCCTTTCTGTGAACCTCATCCCCAAGCAGAATACTGATGGACAGGATGCTTTTTCACCCAATTCAGAGCAGTGTTTCTCCGCCTTCAGCCTCATGCCACCAGCCCTCCCCAGTGTGTTCTCTAAAACCACTATCAGCCAATGTTGTCATGTGACTCATAGCTTTAAAATGCCATAAACATGTCTCTACTGCCTCTAGGACACAATTTCTAGTTGCACATCTTGCTATGTACAGTCCACCCTTAGTAGACTGTTCACTATTGTCTTGTCCAGCATCATCTGCCGTCACCCCTTCTCACATACCCCAAGCTCTGGCCGCTTTTTGCTCATGTGACAAGCTGAGAGGCTGGATGGGCCCATTTCTTGACCTGCCACAGCTAATTCTCTCCCCCAGACCCACATTGGGCATCAGCTTCTCCATGAAGCTCTTAGCCTTTCCGAAGAGTGTTGCAAGGAGAGGTTGGTGCTCCCTCTTCTGCGCTCTGCTCTGCTGTGGACAGCTCTCTCTGACAGCCCTCGCCACCGTGTATTGCAGTGACCACTCAATGTCTACCTTTCCACCAGAAGATGCCCACTGTGAGAGTGGAGGGCCCTGTCACCAACGGCAAGGACAGAGCAGGTGCTCAGCAAGTGTTTCTTGAGTGAAGGAGCAGGTTGAGATAAGACTAGTTCTGTTCACGTTTTATTTTTATTATGCATCCTTCAAGAAGTTAAAGGGCTTATTGAGTCCTCCTTCAGAATCTCTGCTTAAGTGTCATTAGTCTTGTGTACCTGACACTCACAGGGGACAGGGAAGGTTGATGGGCTGAGTTTGCAGTTAGGAAGAGTCGATTACCGAACACTGTAAGAGACAGAGGCTAATGAATATGAGTTGGACTTCGCAGTGCAAGAATACGGATTCACTTTGCTTCCTTCCACTGCTCCCTTCCTCTCATCACGGGTTAAGGAGCTAACGGGTGTTCCAGCCAAACCAGGGAGGAGGAAGGGCCCTGAAGGATCATCCAACCGCTCAAGTGGTCCTTGCTGCATTCAGAATCAGCAGGGCTCATACAAGCACAGTTTCAGAACCCTAACTGCCCAGAGCCTTCCTTTGCCTGTCAGCTATTGCTCAGCACTCCATCCCAGGACTCCCTGCCCCGCTCCCCTAAGAAGAAATCCTCTTGTAAGTGAACGGAGAAAACCCAAACGTCATGACTCCAGTATCAGATTAATTTGTCTGCTATGAACTAATAAAACCATCAGAAGGGACTCATGGCTTCTGAAGAGAGGAAGACAAAATAACATTGGCAGATGGGGAAACGCAGTAGGAAGAACATGCCATGGGAGAGGGAAGCCCGGGTCCTCCACACTCTGGAGCCCAACAATAGTTTCATACGTGTGCTAGGCGCTGGTCCCTTCCCCTTGAACCTCTCAGCTGTGACATGAGGAGGTTGGATGATCTCCAAGGTCCCTTTCTGGCTCTGCCCTCCTATGATGATACCGCATCATCCCTTCACTCACACGTTCGTTCAAGCTCATAGCACCCCTTGGCCAGCACCGCTGCTGTCTGCCATGAGGAACAGTAGCAGTTTACACCAGGTGCTACTGAGTGCCGTAGGTCAAGGGCACTAGGGTCACACACATATGTCTAATCAGGGGTCTCTAAACTATGGCCCGTGGGCTGGATGCGGCCCTCAAGGCCCTCTCATCCAGCCCGTGGAGATGTTTGTATCTGAATAAAATAATATTAAATTATTAAATTATTAAAAACAACATCTATGTTTTGATTCTTTTTTATTTGGATCTCGGGTGTGTAGTCGGCCCCCAAACTGCTCTTTGATAGTTAATGCGGCCCGTGGGCTGAAAAGTTTGGAGACCCCTGGTCTAAGTTAAAATATACACAGAAACATGAACTTTTTCTATTTCGTATCCCCCGAACTATACAGCAAATTTATTTAAAACCCGGATTGTATCTGTCCCATTTCTGAATAATCTCAGAGACTGACACCTAGAAACTAGGTCAGGACATGATCAGAAAAATCCCTATAACAATTATTAAGCACTTCCCATATGCTAAGGTCTGCTTTGCGTGCTTCACAGGTGGCATTTTATTTCAATCTCACAACAATTCTATAGGTATTTATTATTTTAATTTCATACACGAGGAAACTGAGGTGAAGGGAGGTCAAATTACTTGCTCTAGGTCACTCAGGAAGCGGCAGAGCCAAGATTCCAACCCAGGTGGTCTGGCTCTAGCGCCTGAACTATTATGCTATTCATGTAGCCTGAAGACACTTAAAGACAAATAGTACACGTTAACTCTTGGGGAAAAACAAAGAACAAACAGAATTGTTAACAGGAGAGCTACGCATCAATAAGCCAGAAACATCAAATGGTGAGGAAGGAGGAGCCTATGAGGGGAGGAGGAGCCTTTCACTGGAAGCACATCTCATAAGAATTTGACATTTATCCAGTAGCTCAAAAGTACGGGGTGGGAGAGGCAGGGACAGTGGATTGTGAGCTCAAGGAAGCCGAGGAAGAGGGAAAAAGCAAATGCTTGAGGCAGACAAATTCAAGACCCAACATATACTTTGACAGATCCACTCAGTTAAGAACCAGAGCCCTAGAGTCAGCGGAACCTGGGTTCACAGTCCAGCTTCCCCACATGCTAACCAGCTGTGTGACCCTGCCTGGGTAATTTATTTAAGCTCTCTGAGCCTCCGTGGATTAAATGAGTTAATGCATGTGCATCACTTGACCTGGCACCTAGCATACACTCAACGTTCATCATCAGCACCATCACCAGCATTTCTCTATTGTCTCCTTAAATGGGCGAGCTAAAAATAGACCCAGGACCGGGATAAGCCCACATTAATCAATGCCATGGTTGAGAGAAACACTTGCTCGTCTAATGAGTTATGTTTCAGCTAATCCACCCTAGTGTCCCACCTGCTTTTCTTAGTCCCCCAGCTGGTTCTTAGATTTGAAAAGAAAAAGGCTTCCATGGAGACCTGCACACTTTTAAAAATAATACAAAACAGAATGTCTGAGGTCAGGGGAAGCCAAGCCAAACAAATAAATCTTGCAGGATTGTGTTAACAAAACAAGGCTTAGTGGATCAGAGCGGGTAGAGTTCCGTTGGACTCAGCCCCGCGGAGAAATGCCAAGCGCTGGTGAATTTCAAGCACAAGGTCACATAGGAAGATCAAGTTATGCAGCACATCAGAGTTCAGCATCAACGCTTGGGCTGTAACCAGGTGAGCATGTGTGCAGGATGGACTGCAGAACCATGGGTCATGGAGAGTCCTGCAGATCCAGACCTCGGGCTCCTATAGATCATCTAGATCAGGGCTGGCAAACCTTTTGGCGATTGAGTGCCAAAGTTTATGAAATAAGAGTATATTCGCTCGACTCGCGTGCCAACCCATCGAGTGACATAGAGGTATCGATTATTTTTATGTCTATAAGAGCATAAACAATAATTTTTTAAATGGTATTCACAGCTCCGCGTGCTGAAATAATTGCTCCGCGTGCCACTTTGGGCACATGTGCCATAGGTTCGCCACCCCCGATCTAGACAATCTCTGTGGAGGGTGTGTGGCAGGACCCATCAGAATTCTGAACGTCCTGGGAGGGGGATGCTGAGATGACCATGAGCCTGCGGGAGGCTCCCTGGGGAGTGCTCTGGGAATGGGCACCAGCGGAAGGGAAGAAACAGGAAGGAAGTAGAGTGGGCACAGGAGACCTTGGGCCACACTGCTCTCTCAGTAAAGGGCTCTACCGATTCCACAGCGGGTTCTGAAGCTGGGATGGCCTTTCAGAGTTGTCCCAAATTGGGGTCTAGAGGCTAGGTCTGTAGACCCTGTGCCAGCCAACTATTGAATGCAGCTGCCCCCAGGGAAGAGATGCTACCTCGGGCAAGACAGCTCACCTCACCTGAAGGCGGCGCTTCTGAAAAGGAGCTGACAGCGAGGCCATCTTCTGGCAGCGATTGCAGCCGCTTGGGGGGTTGTGGGGAAAGTGCTTGGTTCCTCAGGTGCACTCCAGCGCTCACGCCCTGTAATACTTTTGGAACCACTTGTATTTGTAGGAAGGAAGCCCACGGCTATACTAGCAAACGTTTGAAATCACATATGTTTAGCATTCCCCGTAATAGTAACATGATGGGAAATAAATTATGGTGCCGCCAAATGACAGCACCGCAGGCCATTACCAAGCCTGCGGCAGCTCTGCACATACTCTCACAGTCAACTCCCAAATACACTCAGCGAAAGTCAGGACGCAGAAGAGGGTGGCTCAGAAGAAGGATCTGTAAAGATGCTGGGCAGCTAGAGGGATGGACTGTACCACCCCGCCCCAGCCCCATCCTTCTGCATTCTCCCCTGCACCAGGGGGCTGCATGCCTACATCCACTCCTCCCAGATCCTCTTGCCACGTGGTTTCAGGTTCATCTCTACCAATGGGGGCATCCATGCAACAGTTAAAAGTTAGGAAGATGGCAGCAACCATTCTGGTTCTGGTGGTAGCGACAGAAGTACCAGCAATAGCAGATCTAGCAGGTGGGTGGCCATTCTAGCAGCATCTGTGGGCACGCAGGCACGTGGGTCTCCACCGGTAAGCGTGGCAGTTCCCACAACAGCAGCGGCAGGGACAACAGTGAATGTGGGATTGCTGTCGCGCTGGGAACATGATGCCCCCGTTGGACCCGTTAGAGATCAATCCTCATTCTCCTAAGTCCTCCTCTGAAATACCCACAGTGGTTTCTGTTTTTCTGACCAAGGACTATTTTTGAGAAGCAAAGAAAAACAAACATTAATGTGTATTCGATCGTTTTATTGAAAACCTCTCTGGAAGTTGTCCAAGGAATAGCGGTGATAATGATGAAACGAACGCATGACTATCCTGGTGGGGGCAGGGCTAGTAGTAGACTTTTCACCAGTTACTATTTTTTACCTTTTCAGTTTTGTCAATGTGACTACGTTATCTTTACCCAAAAACTAAATTTAAAAAGTTATTTCCTGTTAGCTACGAATGATCCAGCGTTTGCTGAAGTGTTTCCAGCACAGGGGACCCCGGACCTACCAGTCATCGGTCAGCACGGCTGAGCAGTTCTGTTTACACCAAGTTGAGACCCACCTTCCTGCAGGACTGTACCGTTATCCTGAACTCCAGTCCCAGGGAAACAATATTGGCTCGTGGTTCAGCACATGTGTAGATGAAACCTGGGTTCAAATCCCTCCTCTACCACTCATTTCAAGCTGATGTTGAACTTTTCTGAGCCTCAGTTTCAGAGGGGGCGAGTCACAGTACTCATCTCAAAGGGGTGGGGTGAGGCTGAAATAAGATTATGCACACAAAGTGATTTAACCAACACATTTGGTCGTGATTCTTGATGTCTCCAACACTGGCAGGAAAATGTAGTAGGGAAGAGGAGGGCTCTCGTGGCAGACTGCCTGTGTTCAGAAACGGGCTCTAAGTTAGGCAACCTTGGGAGAGCCCCCACATTCCTCTGAGCTCCGTTTTCTATCAGATGGAGGCAATACTAGTGCCCACCCCAGCAATAAAAAGCATTATCCTTTTCTTGTAAGTATCCAACATATGGTAGCTACGAGTATTTTCAATCGCTCATGCAGGAGGTAGATATTTGCAAAGAGTAGGCTGGGTCCTAGCAAACACTTATTTTGGGCGAGGGGTGGGGACTAAACCTCTAGAGTTCCTTAAACTGATCCTCTTTGCTCATCGGTGTCACTCTCTTTAGGAGGCACTCCAGGGTGCTGTTATGCACATACAGTGTGTGACACTACAACTGGGTCTCTCACTAGAGTCTGACTGGCATAGTGTATGAGTGTGTGTATGTGTATGTGTGAGCCATCACCTTCATGTATTCTAAATGCTGGACCTTGATAATGTAGCCTGAAGCAGCTTCAGGTTTGAGGGGATTAACAACCATAACTGGCTTATTGAGCACTTGATATATGTGCCAAAGACTCTGTGAGGCATACCGTGTACACTGACTCATTTAATCTACACACTAACTCTAGGGGGTAGAAATTATTATCCTCCTTTTGTATATGAGTAAATGATGCTTAGAGATGTTAATATAAGTGGAAGGTCAATGCCACTAAAATACAGGGGAGCTGATAATCCATCTCTAGTTCTCTTACTCCGCAGCCACAATCTTAACCTTCACACCATAGTTCCTCCCACAAATATTAAGAATTTGCTCAACTCAAATCTTAGGTCTTTCTTTTTCCTTCATGTAATTTTAACAAATGAAATCTCATCAATCCTCCCACTCTTCAGCTGAGTTTTTGAAAAGGACTTAATCCGTATCCCACTCAATTTGATTATATCAAATTTAATCAAGCACACTTTTCTCCCATCCATCCAGCTTCAAGTCATCAGCAAATGTAATTTGATGGGTCACTGTTGATAAGGAGGAGTAGGAAAAAGGCAAGGACAGAGTTCTTTCCAAGGCATTAGATGTGTTTTTCTCAAGGTGTATTTCTACCAAGTAGTTGTTTCCTAATAGGGGTAATGTTCAACCTGTTACCAATACACCGAACTAAATTAACACCCACCTTTCTATTTCTCTATCGCAGTGACAATTATTTCTCAAAATATCTTGTGGTCTTTATAGTCACCATCTAAGGTCCATTCCAAGAAAGGTTGCCCCAGGAAGATTTGTGAATGGAAGGCTAAATGGGGTTTAAGGGAACATAGATATGATGGTCTCAAGTGTTTAAAATATTAATATTTTAAGGGCAAAACCCTACCTTTGCTTCCATAAGACATTGAAGTTGAGGAAATGCATCAAGGACAGAAGAGGAACAGAAATTCAGCGAATAGCTTTCTCTGGGATCCGCACACACCCACCTAACCCCATCCCAACTCTAGTATCATACAAGGATGGCATTCGTATGTACACCTGCGGCTGCTCTGGCTGCCTTCATTAGTGTCAAGGGCAAGGTCTCTACCTTCTCTTGCCTTTCTCTCCATCGGCTGGAACAAGGCATTGCTGTTCCTTATGCTTTGGTACCTCTATTCACACCAGGAAAGACGGACAATGGCAATTGCAGCCTTTTTTATTAGAGAAGAATGAAGTCGAATGCCTGTTCCTAGTCCGCCAGGCTCTCAGAACGTGTGAGTCTGCTTGATATTAATCTATTCATCAACCTCATTGCTGAGTCCCACACAGGGGTGACTTGCACCTGTGGAGAAAGAGACCCCTTGCCTCAAATATAAACAGAGGAGAGCGTGACATGCCCAGCACCCTGGCTGGGACCTCTCTGGCCCTACTGGGTCCCTGCTGTGAGGCCCCGCGGAGCCAGCAGGGCATCCTGGGTAATAGAAGGCCACAGGCTGCAGCCCCCGCCCCACGCCCCTCTGGCCTTCCCAGGGGTCTTGATTTCTGGCTCCATTAGTGCTGAGGCAAGCAGTTTTT
This sequence comes from Craseonycteris thonglongyai, assembly GCA_004027555.1. Taxonomy (NCBI): domain Eukaryota; kingdom Metazoa; phylum Chordata; class Mammalia; order Chiroptera; family Craseonycteridae; genus Craseonycteris; species Craseonycteris thonglongyai. The sequence continues at coordinate 8,068 of PVKE010011350.1, read as the reverse complement.
GAACTGGGGGCAGGGTGGGGGGAAAGGGTGGAGAGAAGGGGCGGAGGCTTCCACTAGTCTAGGCCAACGACAACAACAGCGCAATGATCTGGTTAATTTGGTCCTTCATTGGGAGACTTCCAACATGCGAATCCAGCTCAGACTAAACAGTGGCTTCCATCCTAAGCCTTCTCCCACGTGCTGGAGGAAGCATGTGAGATTCCTAGGCGGTAGACCTCAACGGGTTGACCCACCCATCGATCCAGATGGGAAGAGACAAACAACTCAGATGGGGTTTAGAAAGATGTCTTCAGGGGGAAATGTCCAAATGACCTGCTATAAGAATTGGTCTCCTGGCTAATTTGCCTTCCGGCTTCCATGGAGGTGCGTAGCTGAGGATCAGGATGACCCTAAATTAGCCAGTGTGATTGTAGCCCTCAGGGACGGGCAGATGGCCCCAGAGGCTCTGGGTAAGTAGCTTTGGGCCATTCTCTCTGATTAGGCTGACCAGGCATATCATTTTAAATGACAAAAAACAACAGTTCTGTCCTGTTTCAAAGGGCGCATATGGTCAGCCTACTGACACCTTGAATTTAGTCCAGTGAGACTAGGCTGACCATACGGACCCTTTGAAACGGGACAGTACTGTTGTTTTCTGTCCTGTTCAAAATGGGACGTCTGATCAGCCTACTAGGCTCTGAGGGTCCTGCTCATAGATTTTCATGCCCATAAATTGAGCCGGGAGCAGCACTGAGATAAAAGGATAAGTTAAAACATGCTTCTGAGGTTTCCACAAACTGGATGAGACAGGGCTAGCTAAGCTGGCTACTGAGCCTTTACCAGATGGTTCATGGAAAACGCAGAGTTTTGAAGGGAGATTACTGGGCTGTGATTTATCTCCCTTGGCAACTGACACGCAGCCTGGAATCTGTGGAATCTATAAGTTATCCATGTTGCAAATAGTTGCTTCAGTTCCAGGTTGAGCCAGGCCCTGTGCTACTAAACAGAGTGAGAGCCAAGCAGCCATGGTCCCTACCCTCATCTAAATCCCACCTCTAAATTCATGGTTAAAAACTCAGGTGAGGGCTGGCATGGGACAGCGGGGGCGCTAGGACAGGAAGCCACCGGGTTACTGGCTGAGATCAGGGCGGGAGGTCTCAGAGAAGGAGTCTTTGAGGAAGGACTTTTAAAGTTAACACTTTCAGGAATCTTACTTGCCTTTTTAAGTGAGATCATTGTGGCTTTAGTAGAAAAACAAAATTGGAAGTGAGTGGCAGAGTGGAGTTAGGAGTTTGTTGAGTAGGAGGAGTGGATGAGCGTTGAGAGTGCTTCAGCCAAGGACGGAGGCAATGAGGGTGGAGAGAAGTGGGCGGCCTGGGGAGACGTGGAGTCAAGAGCATCTGGTCACTGAATGGGCGTAGAGGCAGGAGGAGCGGGAGGAAGCTAGCAGATCGCGCATGTTTCTGGCTATGACAACGGATAGGTAGTGGCCACCTTCACCAAGAGAGGACACTTGGGAGGATGAGTAGGTTGTGGTCACAGGAAGATGATGTGTCCTTTTTTGGAGCCAAGCAAACCGGACTCCCCACTATGGCACACCTTGTACTTCCGCTCTCCTTACCTTAGCTCACACTGCTTTTCCATCTCATCTAGTCCTCATGTTGCCATTTCCACTCACCAAAATCCTGTCCATCCTTCAAGATCCATTTCAAATACCAGCCTCTCCTCCAAGCCCCTTGTGACGGCCTCTGTGAGTGTGGCCTCTGCTGTCCACGGCGCTCTGTTTGGCCCTCTCACTCCTGGACTCCACCCCTGTTGAGGTTCTGTGACAGCTGACCTTGCCTCCCTTCCTAGACCACACACTCTGAGACAGAGGCTCTGCTTCTACGTCTTCCTCTCCCATGTTAGCTAGCTCGCGTAGAGGGAGCCAGGATTCAGACATTTGACAAACATTAGTCAAGTGAAAAAAATAACCTGCCATGGAAGGAAAACCAGTAGACGTTGGACTGGCTTGGAAAACCACAGGATCAAATTGAAATTCAAGCTGTAGGTGTTCTAATACTAAGCCAACTAAACCGGATGTTTAGATAGGCTTTCTGCTCCTTCAGCACACCAAACTCAGAGAGCTGGAAAAGTCACATCCTCTATTTTTTATTTTATTTTATTTATTTTTATTGCACTCTTCTGAGTTCATTTTATAGCAGGGGCCTTTTCTGTCTTATTAACTATTTGCCTTCGATGATGATAAGTGGGTAAAGTTTACTAGGTATGGGCATGTGGCAGGCACTATTCTAAACCCTCTTCATGAACTAACTCACTTGATCCTCACAGCCACCCTATGGAGTCGATGCTACTATCATTCCCACTGTACACATGAAGAAGCTGAGCAGCACAGAGCTTACATAGTGCTCAGCCAAAGTCAGTTGGTATCTGAACCTAGAATCTGGGTCCACAGCCCAGACTCCGACATGCTCCTCGAAAGCCAAGCACAATGCTTGACATGGATTAGGTCCCCAATACGTGTGCACTGAATGGGTGGGGGAGCCCTAGATCTGGGGGGCACAGGTTCTAGTACTAGTTTAACCACCGAGTTCCTGTGCAGCTTTGAGCAAGTCCCCACTATTCTAATCTCTTTTGTGACTTGAAATAATTTATCCCCAATAACAATGATGTAAGAAAAATGGGGTGTGGAGAGATTGGCACCTGCCAAATACCTTGGAAACAGGGAGCCAGGATTCAAACCCACGGAGGTTGCTAGCCCAAATGGTTCCATGCCTCAGGGACCATGACAGGGATGCAGGGAGGGGGGTCGGGATGGAGCAGGACCATCCCCATAGGCTCATGTCCATCAGAAAAGCTCTCCTTGTCTCTATGTTGTAGAATGGACTCCTGCCTGAGGTTTCTTTGAAGGAAGGTCCTGCTGCTGAAACAAAAAGGTTGCAACACCTTTGGACCAAATAGTTCTAGAATGGAAGGAGACTCCCACGTATGGGCTGGGATTGTGTTTTGCTAATCTTGGCCCATTACAGCCACCTAAGACTGGGGGCCAAGGTTGCTTCTGGGAGCGGCTCCAGCTGTAGAAAAGGTCAGGGTGGTAGCACGACAGGTTCCGCGCCAACCTACCTGCTCCACTCGGATATCAATCTCTCCATTCACCTTCTTCCCATGGAAGTACTTGGCCCTGTGAAGAAGAGGAAGAACTCTCTGAGTCAGGGCAGACACTGCTTTTCCCTTCATCTCCCTTCTCCCAAAGGCCTTACCCCTAGAAGTCTCTGGAACATTCTCTACCACACTCTCCCTGCCTTCATGACTGGTTTTCTCATTATTTATATGCATTGTATGAAAGAGGACCAGATGGGGACTGGAGATGCGGGTGCTTTCAAGCAGAGGGGTTGGGTGGGAATGGGATATCAGGTTGATAACTAATAAATAGAGTCACTGATATCCTGGAACATTCATGCATTTGTAATCATACAGGTTTGGGCAAAATCTTGGCTCTCCTACTCACTCATCACCTGTTCTAAGACAAGGTGCTTAACCACTCTAGGCCATAGTTTCCTCATCTGGCAAGTGGTGATAAGCTCTACCAGGCAAGGCTGTAGGGAGAAATTCACTGGATCCTCTGCAACAAGCCAGGTCAGACTGACTGGGTGTGATCCCAGCTCCATCACCGGCTGGCTATGCCACCGTGCGTAACGCACTCGGCCACCATGTGCCTCAGTTTCCACATCCGGGAAGTGGGGATAATCATAGCAGCTATCACGCAGGGCTACTGTGAAGAGTAAATGAGGTCAGACTGATAGAGCACTCAGAAGAGCTCCCGGTACACAGTCAGCTCCAAAGTACGCAGCCAGGAGCCTGAATCATACAACAACAACAAAGAGCTATGGAGTGCTGACTCTGTGCCTATGGGTACTGTGCATTGCGGACCCACAGCTAAACAAATCATACTCTTATCCTCATGGAGGTTACAAAACAGAATTACAATTCACCTCACTTTAATCTGTCCAATCAGTGCAATGAGTGATGATGATGATAAATAGGTGGCATTGGGACGTAAGGTCTCAAGCCCCTTCACACCCTTCCTCCTACTGGAGTCTAATGTCAACGCTGAGAGGTGGTCAGGCAGGGAGCAGTCAGTCCCCACATGTTGCAGATGGAGAAGTCCCTGTTCAAAGTCACATGGAACCTCTGAGTGGCAACAGGGCATTAGGTCTCGTGCTTTAAGATTTGAGGGATTCAGTGCAGACCCTCTGAGTCCTTCATGGTCTGGACTCTGCTGACCTATGGCCCATTGCCCCTCCACGTTTTCCGTACAGTCGCGCTCAACTTCCCGTGATTTCTTCAACTCATCCTACGCTTTTTATGCCTCCGAGCCTTTGCACACGTGTTTCCTCGGCTTCGGACAGCTTCCGGCTCTTCTCCGTGCGGCTGCCTGTTTCTCATGTTCCAAGATCCTCACCCGCTCTATCAAAGGTTCCCTGAAAGCACCCTTCTCATGAGGTTGGGTGAGGTATCTGGCCTCTGGGTTCCCACAGTGTGCTGCACTTAACCACTATAACATCTATATCATTCTGTGTTCTAATCACACATTGTCCGTCTGTCCCCTGTCCCCAGATGCCTCATCTGGGAGAACCTGAAATCCCCACACTGTTGTCTCAATGCTCCCTGAATCTCCAGTATCCAGCACAAAGTGCCAGGGCACGAGGCATATGTTTAACAAATGTTTGCTGACTACATCAATGAATAATGTTTTCCAGGGACAAGACCTAGGGTTGTCCATCCTCAAGACACTTTACTGCCACCTACAGGTACTCTTGTAACACACAAACCTACACCAGCTAAGATGTGAGGGTCAGGTGGCACAGTGTCCAACCTGCACAACGGACAGCCCTTGACTAGTTTCTACCGTCGAACCCAGAGCACTTTGCATAACACCCATGCCACCCAAGTTGCTCTGGCCTTCCAGGGGAATCGCTTGTTTTGCCCATCTTGGGGCTTTTCCCCGCAGGGCCTGGCAGACAGACGCAGGCTGAGGCCCAGGGTCAGTCAGGCTGTCCATCCCCCTGCTTGGCCGGGAGTCAGAGTCTGTCTCCTGACAGGCCACACAGACTGCTGCCTCCTTGCCGGGGGCTCATTCAGGCGGGAGCTGCCTCGGAACAGCTCTGTCTGGCAGAAGGAAGGGTAGGGATGGTCTGGAATTTGAGAGGCCTCGGGGGCTGAGGTCGCTGCCCCGGTCATCGCCCAGCTGTTTAACCTCAGGTCAAACGAACGACCCCACTGTGCCAAGGCCTGCGCCCCCTCCTGCAGACCTCTTCCTAATGCCCTAAGATGTTTATTCCCCTAACGAGCTTCCTGAATCTCCCCGCCAATCAGTCAAGTCCTTGGTCTTGGGAAGGGGGTGGGGGCAGCTCTCGATTCCACCAAGCTTCCATCTCAGTGGGTGGTCTCATATTTTACTGCCACATCAGAGGCACCAGGAAGGAGAATATTATAAAGCCCGCGCTGCCTGGGGTGGGAAAGCCCTATGTAGGGAGGCGGCAGGCGGTGTGAGAGAGATTTATGAGGAGCGGGGACCGAGTTCTTTGGTGGCTCTCACAGGGGCAGAAGAGGAGCAGTATGGGCACAAACAGGATCCACCCGAGTCCAGACAGCACTCTTCCAGTCAAGCTGTCTGGGATGTACAGTCCCTGCAGCTGGGCCTCGGTAGTGCCCTCTCCGGGGAGGAGGGGACAGGAAAGTCCCTCTCAGGCACAGGGACTTCCTACAGGTTGCCCTGTTGGGGGAGGAGAAAGGGGAGATCGAAATCTCATTCCATGAAGTGATGTTCATGTTTCTGAGACACATGCTAGTTGCTCTTTCATGGAGTGGACAGTAGCCGCAGGGGAGACGGATGAGGGGCCACACAGGAGCCGGCGGACGGTCGACACACTCAGGGCTCTCCCAGTCAGCACGGCAGGGAGGCCGGACGGAGACGGCCTTCGAACGCGGAGCTCCGGTTTGGAGATCCGATTCTAGCTCCATTGTTTTACTCCCAGAATACTTATCCCTCCAGGCCCCTCCCCACTGCCAGAGGGGATCGTGCAATGATGGGGCAGCCTCTCTGTAGCACCTTGCAATTGGGGGGCTCCCGTGAATTAGAAAAGGGAGGGACCCACTGAGGACGAGAGGCCCAAGGCACCTGTGCAGGGATCTGGAGAGGTAAGGAGTTGAGACTCACTCGGCTCCCAAGCCACAGATGTGACAAGCATCACCTCGTTGGCTTCTGATAGCAATTGGGAAGCTTGTTGTGGGGAGATCTGGTCACAACTCACATCATATCTACTCCCTCATTTAACCACTGTTTACGGAGCCCTGTATGCACTGAGCTCCCTACTGGGCATGAAGGAGAAGGCTGATGTCGTCCCCACCCTGCGGAGCTAACGTGCTCTTGACACAGTCAGAAAGCTCACCAGGTGGAAAAGGAATGATGAGTACTGCCAATAAAATGCACCAAGTGGTGGAGAGCCCGTGTGGGAGCAGGGGAGAGCTGACTTAGCTTGGCCATGGAAGGCTTCTTTGGAAGACACGTAACACATTTTTACTGGCCATCTACTATGTGCCAGGGCCTGCAGGCTCTAAGGAAACCAGGATAAAGACAGCATTGTTCTTGGCCTCCAGAGGCTAACCCCAGAACTTCAGGGGAGAGACCGCAAAGGAATGATGACCACACAGGGCACTAGCCCAGAGATCCAGCTCAGCCCACAGAGAGGAGGTCCCAATTCAGTCTGAGGACCAGTGGCCACTTCCCTGGTGAGAGGCCCAGTTCATCCATCAATCCACCCAACATTAGGTACCTATCCTTTGCCAGGTCAAGGCCTTCAAAGATGAATGTGTGTGTATGTGTGAGAACAGAGGAGGGCAGATAAGTTGGGCGGGTGTTGTGGGCACTCAGGGAGGGTGATGAATGTCCCTGGGGCATGTCCCTAGATGTGCAGAAAAAAATGAGCCGCTGGCATGAGGCAGAAAGTCTGGATTTGAGCTGGCATCTCTGGCACCTGCTGCCTGATCTTGGACAAGCCTCTACGTCCTCATCTGTAGAATGGGGATAGGGAAAAACCTACCCATAAGGTTGTCATAAGGATCGAATGACCGTGCAGATTTCAAGGCCTCTGGGAAGCTGCCCAAAATGTGCTAGTAAGTGTGCTGCTCTCCTGTGGGCTGCTGGGGTGGGACTTCACCGTACCAGGTAAAGACAGGGGTGGGCACGGCTGGCATTAGAGACAGACCCAGGTCCTGCCCAGAGCTGTTATTTACTTCCCAGTGCTGCCTCAGACCCACGTCAACCTTCCCAGGCCCAAATCACTCATAAAATTAAGACCACTACTGTGTCTGCCATAAGGCCAACCTCCCACCGCATGAACGATATCCCTGACACCTGGGATATTCTCTCTTAACGTTTATCTCTTTCCTGCCTATCCATCAATAGGATGGGTAGGGGGCATTTGGGTGTGTCCTTGGGGAAACGACGTGTCATTTTTTCACTCCAAGAGGAGGTGGGTAACAGCATCATCTTTGCTCTAAATGGAATCGCCACTTCATGTCCGGCATGATGGACATCTGTCCTTGCTGTGCCCTGGCACAGGCCTTTAGGGCAAAGTCATTGGCCACCCACTCAGGTAACTGCAGAGATGGGTCTGGACTGTCACCTCCTAGTCCCTACCCCTCTCCTCTCCAAAGACACAACACTGTGTCACCCTCATTCCCACAGACATCTGAAAGTCCACAGCTTTCATTCCACCAAAAGGCTTAACATTTAGATGGATAAGCTGCTCCCTCTACTAAGAGTCCAACCTGGGGAAGTGCCCAAGGGAAGGCAATACACTGGAAGGTAACTCACACCAAGCTGCAAGTACTAATATACAATCATTCCAGAAAAGGGGTGAGAGGATACAAGGGAGGATAAGAAAAAGAGAACCACAGAAACAGTGTATGTTTGATTTAGAAAGGGAGTGTGGGGCCTGTCAAGATGAGAAGGGGAGGGCACAGATGAAGAAGGCTGAGAACAGTTATTTTCCCTCCTCTCCCTCCTTCCATCTGTCCATCCTCC
>PVKE010011349.1:0-40486 GCA_004027555.1 Craseonycteris thonglongyai | reverse complement strand
AGACACAGAAAAATCAACTATCACAGTCTAGTGTGACTAGCCCATGTGACAGAAAAGAAGTCGTAAATAGAACTATGTAAGAGGTTTACCCTTCATGTTTTTAAGGGTTGTTGTGAAAACACACGCATACCCATACCTGTAATAAATTGTAATTTTGTACTGCTTACTATAATTTTTTTAACGCTGTAGTAACGTTGGGATCACCTCTGAATCACCGAGTTGTAACTGTTGTAGAAGCTTAAATGTTACCCACATGATTCCGAATAGGGGTTGGAATTTTAAATGCCTTGAGTAGCGAATACATTTGGGTTTCCAACTTGATGTCCCAACCCTAATAAAGGTTGGTGAATGTTCATGGTAGGCATGTCTGTGAGGTTATGTGGGCTTATGTCAGACTGGGGCATCATAGACAATTTCCCAAGTAGTGAATTCTAACGACTGCATATAGTTGTGTCTTTTTTTATCCAGTTTGACAACTACTCTTTTAATTTGTGTTCAGAATATTTACATTTAATGAATTATATATATGATAAGATTAAAAAATTAATTTAATTTTGCTAGTTGTTTTTCTGTTTATTTCATTGGCTCTTTTTTCCATTTCTCTTATTTTTTCTGCCTGCTTTAGGATTCAGTGTGTTTTTATGATTTTATTTTATCACCACAATTGGCTTAATATTTTTACTTTTTAAAAAGGTGTATTTACTAGCTGCTCTATAATACACATTAATAAATTAATAACAGTCTTGGGATTCTGGGATGGCTCAGTGGGCTGAGCTCCTGTCTTGTGGCCCTGGGGTCCAAGGATCGAATCCTGGCCACGGCCCATGCAGACTCATATGCTGTGCTGGGGTATAGCCCCCAATTTGGTTCTCATTGGGGTGAGCTTCCCACATGGGACGCCCCCTGCTCGGCCCCTAGTTTGCCAGGATGTGCCTTCCATTCGGGAGGCCCTAGGCCCTATACCAGCCTTACTCAGCACCACCTCCCATCCCCCACCCACCTGTGTGGAATGAAACTGTGTCAAGAACTGGTGATAGACAGCTGTGGAGACTGTTCTGGGCCCTCCCCCCTCGTTCTGTCTCTGTCTCTCTGTCTTGTTAAAAACAATCAAAATAAATCTTTGTTATTTAAAAAATTAAATTAATAGCAGTCTACTTTCAAATAATATGCTTGCTTTGTGTATAACTATAAGGACCTAACAACACTGTATTCCCAGTTTCTCTCTTTTGGTATATTGTCATATATTTTACTTACAATATATATTTCTACTGTTTGTTTTAGACTGTCAATTATATTTTAGAGTGATAAAAAATAAGAAATTTTATATTTACCTTCATTTTAGTCATTTCCATGGATCTTCACTTCTTTGTGTAGATCCAGGTTTCCTTTTTTTTTTTTTTTTTTTTTTTTTTTTTTTTTTTTTTTTTTTTTTTTTTTTTTTTTTTTTTTTTTTTTTTTTTTTTTTTTTTTTTTTTTTTTTTTTTTTTTTTTTTTTTTTTTTTTTTTTTTTTTTTTTTAAGATTTATGTATTCTTTGAGAGAAGTGGGGAAGGCCCAGAGCATCTCCATAGTTGTACATCATTAGTTGTGACATGGCTTTATGCTACACAGGTAGATATGGGGCCACCCAGGGTGGGAGCCAAACCAAGGAACTCCCCCTACATGAGAGATAAGAACCTTCACTGCCGTCCTGGCAGTTACAAATTTCACCATAGTTCAGCATATGGGTTTGCACAGGCCAGGGTCGGGATGATCCCCAGACCTTGTGGTTACAAGACAAGTACTCAACTTGCTGAGCTATCCCAGCATCCCAGATCCAGATTTCTTGCTCTCTGATATCATAGCCTTGCCTAAAAAACTCCCTATTAATATTTTGTGTAGTATAGATTGCTGGTAATAGATTCTATATTTGTTTGTCAAAAAAAAAATCTAGTTTTTTATTTTTTAATAATAATGCTTTTCTTTATTGAAATATAATTCACATACCATAAAATTTACCCTTTTAAAGTGTATAGTGGTTTTTAGTTTCTTCAGAATGTTGAACAACCATCATCACTATCTAACTTCAGAACATTATTAACACACACACACACACACACACACACACCACAAACCACAAACATACAAACCGTTGTTAGTCACTCCCTTCCCCCAGCACCTGGCAACCACTATCTGCATTTTGGATAGGCATTTTCACTGTATGTAGATTTTTGAGTTGGCAGGGATTTTTTTGTTTTGTTTTGTTTTCTTCCAGGACTTTAAAAACAGTACTTAATTGTCTCTGGCTCTCATACTTTCTTTTGAGAAGTACAGGTATACTGTAAAGTGTGTGTGTGTGTGTGTGTGTTTTGTTTGTAATATGTACTTCCACCACTCCTAATTTCCAAATGCTTTTAAGATTTTTCTCTTTGATTTTCAGAAGTTTAAATATAATGTATGTACAGTGTGTGTGTATGTGTGTGCGTGTGCGCGTGTACCATTTTTTTTTCTCTTTCAGGGATTTTAATTACACATGTGTTAGACAAATTGATATTCATAGTTCTTGTATGTTCTCTTCTGTATACTTCATTAATTTTTCTCTTTCAGTTTGGGTAATTTCTATTGACCTCTTTTTAAGTTCAATGATTCTTATTTCCTGAAAATTCCTTAATCTGTTTATGCATGTTACCTTTTCTACAAGCGCCTTTAACATATAAATAATACTTATTTTAAATTCTCTGATATTTTCAGCATTTGGAATGTATAATCTTTTGAGGGTGGTTCTGGTTATTTTTAATGATTTATTTTTATTGTTTTCTGACAGAGAGGCAGGCAGAGAGAAGGGGAAGGGCCCAGAGCAGTCTCCATAGTTGACAGCATTCATTTTTCATATAGTTTCACTCCACAGGTGGGTGCGGGGCTGCACAGTGCAGGAACTGGGCCAGGGGCTTCCCACATCGGCTCCAGCAAGAACTGAACTGGGGGCACACCCCAGTTCAGCGTATGGGTCCGCATGGGCCAGAGCCAGGATTCGATCCTCGGTCTCCGGGGCTGCAAAGCAAGTGCTTAACCTGCTGAGCCATCCCAACTTCCCCAGTTCTGCTTATTTTTAAATCTCTTGGCAGTTGACCGGGGGGGGGGTTATTTGTTTTGGCTTTTTTATGTATCTTATAATTTTTGATTCATTGCCATAATATGTAGGACAGAAACTGAGAGATAAGTAATAGTTATGCCTGGAAATGGATACGCTTATCCTTCTCTTATGCCCTTAGCATAGGAGATTGAGTTGATCATGTCAGAAGTTGAACTGGGTTTGGCTTTTTGTTATGATTACCTTTGTTCACCACTAGTTTTAAAGTTCTCTGGTGTCACCTTGTGTTTAGATTAAGAATTGGTTCTCCAAAGGGTTTTTCTGAGTAGTCCTATTCCCTTCAGCTATAGTATTTCTCTTTGAGCCTATGCCTTAGGATCTTTCTGTGCTCTTGCTCCTTCTCCAGAATTAGACTGCTATTGCTTGTCACTTGTTGGCACTAATCTGAAAAGAGGTAGAGGGCATTCGTTCTTTGTTTTTACTCAGTCTCAGTGTTAGGCAGAACTGTGACCCTGGCTCTCAGGCTCAGCCTTTCTCAGTGATCTTGCACCTTCCCCAGGGGAGTAGAGGGCTTTTTTTTTATTTTACTCTCCCCCAGCCTCAGTTAGTCTTTACCAGTATCTTAGGGTAAAGGTTTATTACCCTTCCCCTGGCCCCATATGGCTTTTATTCCTTTGAGGAAAAGTGATCAGGTGAGGATTCATGCCTTTACTGAAAAAGAAGCTTTCCCCTCCTCTGGCATGCAACAGCAAGGAGAACTTTCTCAGGGAAGCTAGGATGGCTCAATAGGTTAAGTGCTCGCTTTGCAGCCCTGGAGCCTGAGGATTGAATCCTGGCTCAGGTCCTGGCAAACCCATATGCTGAACTGGGGTGTGCCCCCAGTTCAGTTCTTGCCGGGGCCTATGTGGGAGGCTCGTGACTCAGTTCCTGCCCTGCACAGCCCCGCACCCACCTGTGGAGTGAAACTATATGAGAAACTAATGCTGTCAACTATGGAGACTGCTCTGGGCCCTCCCCCTTCTCTCTGTCTCTCTCTGTCTCTCTCTGTCAAAAAAAAGAACTTTCTCCCATCTCCTCCCAGTCTTTCTTGTGAGCACCTGGAGAGGTCTGTGGAGAAGAGTCTGCAAGCAAATGCAAATACCCCTATGTCTATAGCTCCCAGGGATTCTGTACTCTTTGGCTAGTCCATACTGTGCATTTAGAAATTGGATTGTAATTTTATCTGAATTTGTATCTGATGTAGGAAGGCCTTGCCTTTCTCCTTTTGTCACTGGTAAGCCAGTGCTTGTATCTCATCTCCCTTCTGAGGCCCCTGTCATTCTATTAAGTCCAGGCTAATTGGTTCCCCTGTGACTTCAGTTCTGTAATGAGTTTAAGAAAAATTACGATTTTGTAGATTACCTAGTTTTTTTCTTGTTGAACTAGAGATGACACCCTCTCTAGCTTTCTGTATTCTAGGCCTTTAACTGAATCTTAAATGGCAAGTAGGATTTGGCCTGGTAAGAAAGGGTGGGAATGCCAGGATAGCTTAGCAGGTTGAGCACTTGCCTTGTAACCGAAAGGTCTGGGAATCGAATCCTGGCCCTGGCCATGCAAACCCACGTGCTGAACTGCAGTACAACTGGTAACTGCTGGGATGGTAGCAAAGGTTCTCACCTCCCATGCAGGAGGCCCCCAGCTCAACTCCCATCCTGCACAGCCCTACATCTACCTGTGTGGAACTAAACCATGTACAACTATGAAGACTGCTCTAGGCCCTCCCCACCCCTACCCTCTCTCCCTCACCCTCTCAAACACTAAAATAAATCTTTTAAAAAACAAGAAAGGGTTTTTTTAGCGGGGGGGGGGGGCATTTTGGGCAAGGGAAGCTCGTTTCAGCAAGACACCATGGGAACAAAATTACACAAGAACTTCATTTCAAACAGTTTAGTTTGGTTCAGATTAATAATGTCAGTGAAAACTGGAATGATGAGCCAGATCATAGAAGACCTGAATGCCTCTGAAGGTATTAAACTGTATTCTGAAAGCATTTAAGAAGTCATAAATCTATAGCTTTGGTGAGTATTTGCCACCAAGCCTTTTTCTTTTGGTGACAGTGGATCAAGGAGAGTTCATAAGCCCTGGGTAAATTACCTCTTAAATGACTGCAGTGCTCTGAAGTCTGTAGTTTTTGTTCAGGTGCCCGGGCTGCATGTAGAACAAGGCTGCTGAGTACCTAATCTGCCCATGTATTTTGCTTCCAGTCAGGCAGCATTGGTGCTGCCAGTAGTCCCGAGGACTGGGAGAAAGACTGGGACAACTGGAGGCTGCTAACAATGGCCGGGATCTTTGACTGCTGGGAGCCACCAGAGGGAGGAGACTGCCTGTATTCCTACACCATCATCACAGTGGACTCCTGCAAAGGCTTGAATGACATCCACCATAGGCAAGTCACACTTTTTATCCCTGGTTCCAAAAGGATTCAGGGGAAGGTTTGTCCTCTTTGCTTTTAGATAGGTAGCTTTTGGAATTTAAAGTTTCTGTATACACGTTTAGAGAGTAGGAAACTAAGATAATTACTTCGCAAAATACAGCTATAGTCACTTTGACTATAATATGACACGCATCCCCAGAAATTGCCACATTATTTAAAATTGTACAATGAAAACTACAGAACTTACGGGAAAAGTGGGGTTAAGAGGACAATACTTTAAAATTTGTCAGTGATACATTAAAAAATAATAGGAATCTGTTAAAAACTATCACAGTTTTATACATGAAGTGGTTAAGAAATACACAGAATACTATAAGAAATATGATCTTTTTACCTTAAAAAGATCCATTTGCTTGTGGAGGTGAGTGTCAGAGAATTGCAGCTTGAAAGTTATGGAATGATGGAAGGAAGATTATGCAAAATTTATGATCTTTTGTGGTCTTAAATTCTAGGCATGTTTTTTGTTTTTGTTTTCCTTTGAAATATCTCCTTTGAGGCATGCATTTATAATATACATATTAAATCAAAATTGAAGACTTTGATTCAATGCATAGCCTTCTCCTTCAATTAACTTCTGTATGACTGCTACAAATTCTTTAGTAGCATTTTCATTTGTGTTTATGTCTTTTCCCAACAACTGAAAGCTTTTGAAATGGCATCAGTGTTTGAAAACACCAAACCAGCTATTTTAGCACTTAAAGGAACCATTTCTATAGTTTTTTGGGTCCTTATGTATAGACAGTGCTTTCTCCTTGTGAGAAAACTTCCAATTTTTTCAGTTTGGCATTCAATCCATATGCGAAAGAATCTTTCCATTTCTTCTATTTGTTTAGGCCTGACTAGTGTGGACTTCACAACACTGCCCCACCTATGAACATTGCTTTTATTTTCATAACGTTGTCATTTATGTGGATTCATGTATGTCTATTGCTCAGGAGATAACACATGTTATCTTTTTACTTTCAAGATCCTTTGTTATTGGAAGCTTAGACATGTTTGACATGTTGATTGTATAGTTTTATATATATATATATATAGAGAGAGAGAGAGAGAGAGAAGTTCACAAATGCAAAATAAAAGCAAAACAACTTTGGAGGAAATATATGGTGAGCCAAGATAGCTGTCAGTGTTTGAGGTTTGTGAATATGTATATTTTGTGTATTCCTACAAGGCCCCTTTCAGCAGGGTGTGGTTTTTGTGTTCACCTTGTCTTTCTCACAAACAAAACTGTACATAAACAAACACAAACCTGCATTATATTTAAATTGGTCTCTAATATATCAATCGCATTGAATATATTCCTGTTTATTTAAGTACTAACAGAACTGCCTATATTTGCGTAACACTTTCATAATATTTGCCATATCTGAGTGCCCTCGGAAATGATTTTGATGCTACCCATATCAAGATGAACTGTTATAACTTGTCCTGAGTGTTCTCTGTGAAAGTATGCGATCCTGTGATAAAGTAGTTGTTTTTTGCTAATTCACCTTAAAATAAATTCCCATTTCATCTAATCTAATACACCATCAACTTTGAAATGTACCATCATTTTATATGCTGTAAAGAAATGTAAATTGGTAAAAATTACTGCCAGCTAAACTATAATACAATGCTAACGTATATTACAATGCAGAGATGCCATTCATCATACAATACATCTGGATTTCAGAGGTTGTAAAATATTTTGGGGATGATTGCATCATTTTTTTTTTTCAATTACAGTTGACATTTAATAATATATTACTTCCAGGTGTATAGCATAATAATTAGACATTCATATAACTTACAAAGTGATCCCCTTAATAAGTCTAGTACCTACCTGGCACCATACATAGTTATTGCAACATTATTTACTATATTCCTTAAGCTGTACTTTATATCCCAGTATTTTGTAACTACCAATTTGTAGTTCTTAATTCCTTCACTTCTTTCACCCAGTCTCTCAACCTCCCTCCCATTTGGCAACCATCAGTTTGTTCTCTGTATCTCTGAGTTTGCTTCTTCTGTCTTGCCTTTTTTTTTTTTTTTTAATCTGACTAGAACCTTTATTATTTAAAAAATAAGCATCCTATGTAATTTGAAGTGGTTAGAATAGTTATTTTGGATTACTATAATAAATGCTTATCAAGAACAACAATCATCTCAGAAATCATACATTTCATTCATTAGGAATTTCCAAAAATAACATTTGTTATTAAAAATAAAAAACAATAAACAACAACAAATGTCACAACAGAGTGAAGTAATTAATGATCTATGCAGGAGAGAAGAAAATTCTCCTAGTGGACCACTCTACTAAAGCATTCTGCCCATTACATTTTTGACTGATCCAGTTCATGAAGACTAGCTTTGCTTTCCTTTTTTTTAGTACTTAGTCTGAGAGGGAACACAAGAAGCAAAGTCTTAGGAGACAGAAAAACTGCTTTCATAATCTCAGTGTAAGCCACAAACAGGCTTTCCTATAAAAGCTTTAAGGTTTGAAGAGATGAGAAAGGCAAGCATGTATTATATTAAACATTTCCATACATATGCAAAAAAAATCAGCAATTATGAACACATTGTGTACACTTGAAAATACAATTTTCATGCTTTGAATATTTTATCTTAAGAAGATATTTTAAGGATATCTTGTTCTAGAAGGTTCAAAAGTAAAACTTACACACATGTTATATATAAGGAACTCGCCATATGATTAAAATTATGGACTGTCCTAACAGTGTCAAACAATGAGAAGCCAAACTGATCAAAACTATGTTATAGAGCACTGGAAAGAAACAGCAGGGGAAACCGGGATGGCTCAGTGGGTTAAGCTCTCACTTTGCAGCCCCGGGGACCGGGGATCGAATCCCGGCTCCGGCCCGTGCGGACCCATATGCTGAACTGGGAGCTCCCCCAGTTCAGTTCTCTCTCTGTCTCTGTATCTCTCTCTCTCTCTCTCTCTCTGTTAAAAAATAAATAAATAAAAATATATTAAAAAAAAAAAAGAAACAGCAGGACAATGCCTCACCTTTGGCTTTGTTTTTTTGCTCAATTGTTTTGATAAGTTCAGCTGACTAATGTAAAAACGAACAACCAGAGCCCTCTCACTGTCTCACCACCAATTACATAAGTACTAAGTTCTAAGTATTCAAAGAAAGACTGTAGGTGACCCTTTACTTCCCTCTGGTCTCTCTGCCAAACCTCTACATCACTCATGACCTTACTTGCAGGTAAATACAAGTTTATTAATTTTTACTTACCGGTAACCAAATAATTTAAAAACAAAAAACACAAACTCTCAAAACACATACCTCAGCTTTCACAATCATTGAAACATTTAAGAATTACTGAAACATGAGAATTGGATGTGGGTGCTTATTTGGAAGACAACTACTAATTTATTCTCCAGATGTCTTGCTTTTTTTTTTTTCTTTTTAGATTCCACATATACCGTATTTTCCGGCGTATAAGACGACCCCCTAATTTTACAGTTAAAACATAGGTTTAGGCCTATATTCGCTGTATAAGACTACAGCCTCAGAAGTGGGGGGTAGTCTTATACAGCGAATATAGGCCTAAACCTATGTTTTAACTGTAAAATTAGGGGGTCGTCTTATACGCCCGGTCGTCTTATACGCCAGAAAATACGGGTAAGTAGAATCATATAGTATTACCACAATACTTTCCCACTCCATCCATGTTGTCGTAAATAGTTTCTTTTTATGGCTAATAGTCCATTGTGTATATGTACCACTTCTTTATCAATTCGTCTTTTGATTGCAGCATTTAATCCATTAACATTTAAAGAAATTATTAATAGGTGTCTAGTTTCTGCCATTTTATTGTTTTCTGATTGTTTTGGTACTTCTCTGTTCCTTATTCTCTTGCTCTCTTCTTTTGTATGGTGATGAATTTCTGTAGTGTTGTGTTTGGAGTTCTTTCTTTTTTTTTCTGCTTGTATATCTCTTGGAGATTTTTGGTTTCTGGTTACCATATGCTTAATATACAGGTATAGCGAGCTACATTTGTAGCAGTCTATTTTAAGCTGAATGCCACTTAAGTTTGACCACATTCCATAATCACTATTTTTACTCACCATGTAAAATGTTTGTTTTTGTCATTATTTTTCCATGTTTATGTTTTTGTCGTTATTTTTTACTTCATTTTTGTGAATGATTGTGTGTATTTAATTTACTGTTGGAATTACACTTTTTTTTTTTTTTACCTTTGTACTGTCTTTAGTGTTGGTTGATCTACTACAGTACTTGTATTATGTGTTTGCCTTTGTCAGTAAGAATTGTTTTCTTTTTTCTTTCTTTAATTGTTAAATTTATTGAGATGACATTGTTTGATAACAATTACTTTGCTTCCAGGTGTACAATTCTACATTACATTGTCTATACATCGCATTATGTGCTCACCACCCAGAATCAGCTCTCTTTCCATCACCATATATTTGATTCCCCCTCCCTACTACCCCACCCCAGCTCTGACTGTGCCCATGAGTTTTTGTTTCTTTGTTACTTTCAGTTTTATATTCCACCTATAAGTGAGGTCATACGTTTCTTGATTCTTTCAGTCTGACTTATTTCGCTTAATAAGATGTTTTCAAGGTCTGTCCATGTTGTCACAAATGGCTATATTTCCTCTTTTCTTATTGCTGAGTAATATTCTATTGTGTAAATGTACCACAACTTCTTTATCCAGTCATCAATCAGAGGACACTTCGGTTGATTCCACGACTTGACCACCGTGAACAGTGCTGCAATGAACACTGGGGTACATATATCTTTGCGGATTAAGGTTTTCAGGTTTTTTGGGTAGATATCCAGGAGAGGGATTGCTGGGTCCTATGGCAATTCCATTCCTAGTTTTTTGAGGAATCTCTACACTGCCTTCCACAGTGATTGTACCAATTTACATTCCCACCAGCAGTGTATGAGGATCCTTTTTGTCCACAGCCTCTCCAGCACTTGTTATTCTTTGTCTTATTGATTATAGCCATTCTAACAGGTGTGAGGTAGTATCTCATTGTGGTTGTAATTTGCATTTCACAAATTGCTAGTGATGTTGAGCATTTTTTCATGTATCTGTTGGCTGTTTGTATGTCTTCAGGAGAGAAGTTCCTGTGTAGGTCTTCTGCCCATTTTTTAATTGGCTCATTTTTGTTGTTGTTGAGTTGTATGAGTTCTTTATATATTTTAGATATTAGCCCCTTATCAGAGGCATTATTTGCAAATATATTCTCCCATTCGGTTGGTTTCCATTTTACATTGTTGATGGTATCCTTTGCTGTGTAGAAGCTTTTTAGTTTGATATGGTTCCATTCATTCATTTTTGCTTTTACTTCCCTTGCCACTGAGGTCAGGTTCATAAAGTCCTCCCTGAACCCCAGGTCTGTCAGTTTCATACTAATGTTTTCTTCTATGCAATTTATTGTTTTGGGTCTTATTTGGAGGTCTTTAATCCATTTTGAGTTAATTTTGGTATATGGGGACAGATCGCAGTTCACATTCAGTCTTTTGCATGTGATTTTCTAATTTTCCCAGCACCATTTACTGAAGAGGCTTTCTTTCCCCCACTGTATATTTTTTTGCTCCTTTGTTGAAAATAATCTGTCCATATATTTGTGGGTCTATTTCTGGGATTTCAATTCTGTTCCATTGGTCTGTATATCTGTTTTTCTGCCAATACCAAGCTGTTTTGATTACTGAGGCTTTGTAGTACAGATTAAAGTCAGGCAGCGAGGGGAAGCCAGGATGGCTCAGTGTGTTGAGCACTCGCTTTGCAGCCTTAGGGACCAAGGATCAAATCCCTGCCCCGGCCCTTGTGGACCCATATGCTGAACTGAGGTGTGCTTCCCATGCAGGAGGCCCCCAGCCCAGTTCCTGCCCTGCATGGCCCCCGCCCACCTGTGTGGAATGAAACCATGTCGAAAACTGATGATGTACAACTATGGAAACTGCCCTGGGCCTTCCCCCTTCTCTCTGTCTTGTCAAAAACAAGAAAATAAATCTTTAAAGTCAAGCAATGAGATGCCCCCAGCTTTATCCATTTTTCTTAGGATAGCTTTGGCAACTTGGGGTCTTTTGTGGTTCCATACAAATTTGATGATTTTTTTTTTTTATCTATTTGCTGAAAGAATGTCTATGGGATTTTTATGGGAATGGCATTGAATCTGTATATTGCTTTGGATAATATGGCCATTTTAACTATGTTGATTCTTCTAATCCCTGAACACAGAATATCCTTCCATTTCTTTGTGTCTTTTTTTAATTTCTTTTAACAGTGTGTCAGTTTTCAGTGTGTAAGTCCTTCACATTCTTTGTTAGATTTATTCCTAGGTATTTCTTTTCTTTTTTGTTTTGTTTTGTTTTGTTTTGTTTGCAATGACAAAGGGAATGGATCTTCTCATCTCTCTTTCTGAAGTTTCATTGTCAGCATATAATAATGTAGTTGAGGGAAAGCTGGGATGGCTCAGCGGGTTAAGCGCTCACTTTGAAGCCCCAGGGACTGAGAATTGAATCCCGGCCCCAGCCATGCAGACCCACATGCTGAACTGGGGTGTGCCCCCAGTTCAGTTCTTGCCAGGACCTATGTGGGAGGCTCCCAGCCCAGTTCCTGCCCTGCGCAGCCCTGTGCCCACCTGTGGAGTGAAACTATATGGAAAACTAATGTCAACTATGGAGACTGCTCTGGGCCCTCCCCCTTCTCTCTGTCTCTCTCTGTCTCTGTTTCTCTCTGTCAAAAATCAATAAAATTGGGGAAGCTGGGATGGCTCAGTGGGTTAAGCACTCACTTTGCAGCGCCGGGAACCCCGGATCGAATCCCGGCCCCAGCCCGTACAGACCTATGTGCTGAACTGGGGAGCTCCCCCAGTTCAGTTCTCTCTCTGTCTCTGTATCTCTCTCTCTGTCTGTCAAAAGCAATAAAAAAAAATTTTTTTTAATCAATAAAATTAATCTTAAAAAAAAAAAATGCAGTTGATTTTTGTACATTAATTTTGTATCCTGCAACTTTACTGTATTGTCTATTGTTTGTAATAGATTTCTGATAGAGTCCTTGTAGTTTTCCCTATAAAGGATCATGTCATCTGCAAAGAGTGACAGTTTGACTTCTCCCCCAGTTCGTTCGTGCTTGCTTGCTTGCTTGCTTGCTTGCTTGCTTTTTGACAGAGAGAGAGAGAGAGAGAGAGATACAGAGACAGAGACAGAGAGAAAACTGAACTGGGGGAGCTCCCAGTTCAGGATATGGGTCCTCATGGGCCAGGGTCAGGATTTGATCCCCGGTCCCTGGCGCTGCAAAGTGAGCGCTTAACCCACTGAGCCATCCCGGCTTCCCCAATCCCCCAATTCTAATACCTTTTATTCCTTTCTATTGCCTGATTGCTCTGGCTAGAACTTTCAGCACTATGTTGAATAGCAGTGGTGATAGGGGGCATCCCTGTCTTGTTCTGAGTGGATTACCCTTGGTTGTAGGCCCCATGCTTTTCATCACTTTGAATATTTCTTGCCAATCCTTTCTGACCTGCAATGTTTCTATTGAGAAATCAGCTGGCAGTCTTATGGGAGCTTCCTAGCATGTAACTAACTGCTTTTCTCTTGCTGTTTTTCAGATTATTTCTTGCTCTTAAACTTTGACCCATTAATTATGATGTGTCTTGGTGTGGTCCTCTTTGGGTTCAACTTGTTCGGGAATCTGGACTTGTATGTCTATTTCCTTTGCCAGTTTAGGGAAGTTTTCTGTCCTTATTTCTTCAAATAGGTTTTCAATTCCTTGCTCTCTCTCTTCTCTTGGTAGACCTATGATGCAAATGTTGTTGTCCCAAAGGTCCCTTAAACCATCTTTATTTGTGGGAGGTGGGGGATTCTTTTTTTTTTTGCTATTTTGGATTGGGTGTTTTCTGCTACCTTGTCTTCCAAATCACTGATGCAGTCCTCTGCTTCATCTATCTATTGTTGATTCCATATAATACAGTCTTCATTTCTGATTGGTTCTTTTCATGTTTTTTATCTCCTTTTTTATACATTCTATCTCTTTATTAAAGTTATTCCTGAGATCACTAAGCATCCTTTTAACCAGTGGTTTGAACTCTGTAAATGGTAGATTGCTTGCCTTCATTTTATTTAGTTCTGGTTTTTTGGTCTTTTTTGGAGTTTTGTCCTTTTTTTTCATTTGGGACATGTTTTGTGTCCTCATATTGGGTGCCTCCCTCTGTTTGTTTCTGTGTATTAGGTAGATCAGCTACACTCTAGTCTTGGTAGAGTGGCCTTATGTAGTAGGTCTCCTAGGGGACCCAGTCTGTCTGGTCGCCTGAGCCAGGTACTCAAGGTGTGCCCCTTGTATTGTGTGTGCCCTCCTATTGTACTTGAGCCTTGGTTTTTGTTTGCACATCAGTGGAGGGATTGACCCTCCAGCTGACACAATGTGAGGACTGGCTGTGGGTACAGTGGTGGAGCTATTGTGCAGGGACTGACCCCATAGAATGGTATTCACTTTAGTAGGGCTATGGTGCCTGCCCAGTCCATCCTTTGGGTGTGTCGTTTATGCCACTAATTTAGTGGTACTCTGATGTGGTCTGAAGCTGGCCACCAGGTATGCTGGTTCTGGGGCCTTTTGGGAAGGGTTTTGGTGCAGGCCAAGGTCAGCTGCAACCTATTTCTGTCCTAGAGCCACCTGGTAGGAGCGACCAGCACTTGGGAGTTGTTAGCTGTGAACCAAGGCCGGCAATCACTAGTGCCATGCTTGGGTCCACTTAGCAAGAGGTGCAGGACACACTGAGGTTTGTGGACTTTGGAGAGATTTGGGGGAAGTCTATAGCACAGGCCAAGGCTGGCTGATTCTGAGAAACACCTGCTAAAAGAGATTTGGGCCAGCCCATGAGCTGGATGACACGGGGTGGCATGAGAGCAGCGTTAGTGAGGTTAAAGGACACTTGAATTTGGTGCCCGCGTGCCAGGTGGAGAAAGAGCTTAAATGAAGGAAGATGGCTCCTGTGGGAGAGAACTGCCCCTCCAGCCCTTGCTCTGAAGCCAGCGATTCAGTTCCTCTCTTCCTGGTGCTTTTCAAGTTCTGGAACTTAGGGCAAGTATTTGTGAGCTAGTATCTGTGTGCAGGCACTTTGAAAGGACTCCTCTGGCTCACCTTGACTGAGTCCCTACTGATTTTCACAGCCAGCTATTGTGGAGACTCATTTTACTGGCACTGGTGCCCAGGCTGGGGAGCCCAGTGTCGGACTGGGACCCCTTGCTCCTCTCCTCATTGGGGACCCCTACAACTGAGATATCCCTCCCATTCTTAACAACCATGGTTATGGGGCCAGCCTGTTCACATCTGTGTCCCTCCTACCAGTCTTGGCATGGCTTTTGTATGTCCTTGGTTATAGGACTTCTGTTCAGCTAGACTTCAAGTGATTCTCAATGATGGTTGTTCTGTAGTTTGGTTTCAATTTTAATATGGCTGTAGGAGGAGGCATACACAGCAGTTACCTACTCACTGTAAAATATTCTTTTTGGTACATGTTTGATTTGTTGAAGTGACAGTAACTATTAAAATAGATGTTTATGCATTTGTCTCCTAAAATAAACTGTACTTCCCACAATGAAGTGTGTACCATGTTTTGCACTAGCCTGGGACATAAAACAGGAAGGTAAACAAACATAGGATCTTTTCTAGCATCTTACTGGGTACCAGGAGTCATCTTAGACAGCCTCCTTGCTCTCTAAGGCATAATTTCCTTTTGTTCACAGTCATATGAATAGTTCTTTCTTACTGTAAATATGTCATAGGTGGTAAGTCTGGAGATTATTGTTAATAGACAAGTTTTCCAGGACCTGTTTTCCTTTTAACTCTAGGTTGGGGCATCATAGAAAGTTCACCAGTTTGCTAATTTATACACTAAAGTGCACTGGGTCCATTCATAGCACTGTTCACGATCTTTGCCATAATGTTGTATAATCTAGCTGTCCTAGTGTTGAATTTTGTGACCTGTTAAGTGTTGGTCAGGGAGCATGTGGCAACAATCATCCCATGAGGCATAGAGGAAGGGCAATTTCTCCTTGTGATAATTTGTGGTATCAACTGACTCAAGTTTCTTGTCTTCTTTCCTTTCCCTCACTCTGCCTCTTCCAACCAATTTTTTAACCTCACTTTGGTTAGGATGCCTGCCATATTAGATGGAGAGGAGGCCGTCTCTAAATGGCTTGACTTTGGTGAGGTTTCAACTCAGGAAGCTCTGAAGTTAATCCAGCCAACAGAGAACATCACTTTCCATCCAGTCTCTACCGTGGTGAACAACTCCCGAAACAACACTCCTGAGTGTCTGGCTCCTGTCAACGTATTGGTCAAAAAGGTAGGGGACCATGACTCTTGACAGTCCTTTTCAAGCTTTCTGTCTTCTGTCAGTATATAGCATTTTCTTTTAGGATCAGAGCTTTAATTTAAAACACCCAGAACTCATATTACTTACTCATGGCAAGGGCAAGCAGAGCAGTAAATCGAAGCTGGCTATAACTCAGAGTCCTTAGGAGAGCATTTTCAAAATGTAAGTGCCAGACTCAATCTAGACCTACTGAGTCAATCAATATTCAGGACTGAGCTCAGATTTTATAGCATTAAGAAGCTCCTTCAGTGAATCTGATAAGCCAAGTTTGAGGACTCCTAATCTAGAGGGTGATTGTATGAAAAACAAAGGAACCCTTGACCATATTGTATCTCTGTCTATAACCAGCTGTGGTTTTTCTTTTCTCTGTCCTGCTTTCCTAACCACAAGTTGGAAGAGTTCCAATTCTTGTTCTTTTCAGGACAATTTGAGAACACACCTGTCACAAACTTTAACTTCTCAGAACTGGTAAAGATCCAGAAGATATATTGTGAAGGGAAGGTGAACTACCAAAAGGCCTAAAATGGGGAAGAGCACTTCAGAGCAAAAACCTGGCCCCTGCTGACATTCCAGGATAAATGTTTAGGAGTAGCAAGCAACTGTTTTTAGGTGACATAGAGGGACATGAAGTAGGACATGGCTCTGAGTGTTCCAAAAATGGGCATATTAGAATGCCCAAGAAATGTTAAGAATGATGATTGCAAAAACAACTACCCTCCATTTTCCTTTTAAGTTTTTAAAGTTTTCCATACCCCCAGTCAAGTGTCATCTTTCTTTTGTCTCAGTTCTCTGCAAACTTCTATAACCCTAACACTTTATTTTTAATTAGATGTCTCTAAAAATGATTTATTTTGCACTAGACACTGCCCCATTTTTGCCATGGTCTTTATTCCAAAAGAAAACACACTCTGGAGAGGTGGCATAATGCAAATTCAGAACCTTCAGTTCAGGGATGGGATGTAAGTAAGGAATGCAATGCTTGACAAGGCTCACCGTGCAGAAGGTTGCACAGTCAGGAAGCAACCCATTCAGATTTGGAATAAGTCCCTTCCTCATGGGGGCTGTTCAAAGCCATATCTCCCCAGCTTCATTTCTCAGCATTCTTCCTGGTCACAACGAATTGCGTTCTTTTCCCTGAGAATGCTTTTTTGCGTGTTCTCATGTCCGTCAGTTTTCTTCTCTGACTGGCCCCATGCACTACGCCTCCTCTAAGTGCTACTCCCTACTCCTTGCAGCCTTGGAGCACACGCACTTGTTCTTCTCTTCCTACCCTTGACTGGTGGGCCCTATCTGGCCCTTAGTACCATTTTCTAAATCTGTCAGTATCTAATACCCCTTCCTCTGTTTCTTCCCCTAAAACTTGAGCTGGATAATTGTCTTTTTCCTAGGAGCTCAGGGCAAGCAGCAGCAGCCAGATATTGCAGTGGCTGGTCACAAAATTACCCAGAAATGAAGACCCCCAGAAACCCCAAAAGGCAGAGTCAAATGTACCCCAGTGTCCCAGCCAATTCCTGCAAAAGAACTCATCCCCTACCAAGAGGTGTAGTGCTGGACTCCTGGAGCGATGGCTGAAGCAAGAGGAAGGGGAGCCAGTGACCAAGCGGAAACACAGCCAGTAGCACAAGACTTGCAGAGACCAAGGTCATGGTATACTGCACTAAGTACTGCTGCTGATAGCAGATCTTTGCATTGTGTGTGTGTGCATTTGCTTTGGGAGGAGGTAGCACAGTGTTAGGTGACAGTTTTAGGCTCATGGGGAATGGCTATCCTGGCTGTGGGCAGCCTGGGAAGAGGAGGGGCCATCTCTATCTACTCATAGGGGTTCGTTATGCTTGTGGCCCTCTCCTCGTAGGACTGGTGGAGCCTTCCCTCAAAGCCTGATCCTATTGGCAGTTCTCAGCCCTAACTCAACCTGGAGCAGCTAGCAAAGGCCATTTGGAACTAAGTTCTTAAAACTGTTTTGGGGTTTTTTCTGAATAATTTATATTTGAGGAATTGTCTACATTTCAGATAATAATGCTACTTGGTGGGGAGAGTTCTGGATATTACTGTTTTGAGCTTTCTGTAGACAAAACTGCTTTTTTGTGAACAATAAAAGGGCTGAGTGCAGGGTTCTTTGTTGAGTCTCTTTTCTCAGAATCTTGGAAATTGTCTTAATCCTTTAGTTTAAAGTCAACCTGACTGAGTGCTTGCCATTCACAAGGGGCAGTGGGGAGAAGAGGGTACAGAGGCCAAGACCCTGTCCTTACACAGAGAGCAGAGGATCTGGGTGAGAAGTCCAGCCATAGTCCTCCAAGCCCTACCCAGATCCCCAGCCTTTGAGTACAGCAGAACACAGAGGAAGACGGGCTTGTGGTGGGAGTGGGAGCTTACCATCTGTCTGCCCCAGCCAGATCAGCACCCCTGTGATTTGCTCAGCAGCCTCCTGCTTGGGACTGAATCACTTTATGAGGTCTAACAATTAAGTCCATGAACTCCTAGAAAGAGTGCTACACACCTCACTGCTGAATATCACTATAGTCACCTTTGAAGTACTCCCCTTGAGAAGCTATGCACTGACGCCAGCATCTAGTCCACCCTTCAAAGCAATTTTGGAACTCTTTTTCCGGAGTGGCCATCACAGCCGTCATCATATTACCCTCAATGTCCTGTATGTCATCAAAATGTCTTCCTTTCAGTGTTTTCTTTATCTTCGGGTAAAGAAAAAGTCATTGGGAGCCAGATCAGGTAAGTAGGAAGGGTGTTCCAATACAGTTATTTGTTTGCTGGCTAAAAACTTCCTCACAGACTGTGCCCTGTGAGCTGGTGCATTGTCCTGATGCAAGAGCCACGAGTTGGTGAAAAGATCAGGTAACTTTCATCTATTTCATGCAGCCTTTTCAGCACTTCCCAAGTTGGTTGACTGTTTGTCCAATTGGTACAAATTCATAATGAACAATCTCTCTGATATCAAAAAAGGTTAGCAACATCATTTGACTCTTGATTTGGACTGATGGAACTTTTTTGGTGGAGAATTGGCTGACCTTCATTGTGCCCTTGGACACTGTTTCAGGGTGGTATTGGTACACCCATGTTTCATCACCAGTAATAACATAGCTCAAAGCATTGTCTTGCCTCTTCAAAAGGTCTGGGCAAACTTCAGCTCTGCTTTTGTTCATCTGTGAGTTCCTTTAAGACCATTTTTGCTCATACCTTTCTCATGCCAAGATTTCCAGTTAAGATTTTCCCAACTATTTCTCTATAGATGTTTCCTTGGTCAGCTGATGATTTTGATGCACAGTCTGACAAATTTTTACTATGTTTTCATCAGTTCTGCTCATTTCTGGATGCCCCGACCTCTCTTCATCAGTGACACTTTCTCTCCCCTCATAATATTTCATCCATTTGTACACTGCTATTTTCTTCATGGCATTATTCTCATAAACTAGGAGTAACTTGTCCTTGATTTCACTTCCACTCTTGCCAAGTTTAACAAGAAATTTAATGTTTGTTTGTTGCTCTGATACAAACCCCGACATTCTCATGACATGCAAAAACATGTAACAATAATAAATGCCACTTAGCAAGATACTGCCACACATTGACACAAACACAGCTGTGAGACACTGATATACCAAGATTATGAAACCTTACTGAGTTGTTTGTACAGTGCCAACATAAGCACACGGTGGCAAGTTCACAAACTTATTGTCATACTTCATATAAATACTTATTTGGGGTGGTTATTGTGCCTCTCCCCAGCCAGATCATTAGGTCCATGAAAGCAGGGACCACTTTTTCACCATTTTTTTCCCACTGTTATCAGGTGTGCAAATATTTATTAGATGAATGTAAGCACTTCATGCTCTACCCTGTCTGAGGAAGGGAGCCTATACCCAACCCCTGGCTCATGGACCAGTATCAGTTCATGGCCTGTCTGAAACTGGCCACACAACATGAGGTCAGCAGCAGGCAGGTGAACAAAGCTTCATCTGTATTTACAACCATTTCCTGTTGCTTGCATTACCACCTGATCTCTGTCTCCTATCAGATCAGCGGCAACATTAGGTTCTGATAAGAGCATGAACCCTATTGTGAACTGCGTATGCAAGAGATCTAGGTTGTATGCTCCTTATAAAGTCTAATGCCTGATGATCTGACCTGGAGCTGAGGTGGTGATGCTAGCACTGAGGAGCAGCTGCAAATACAGATTAACATTAGCAGAGAGGTTGATTGCACAGAGACCATAATAAATCAACTGCTCGCAGACTCATGAAAATCCTGTCAATGAGTGGCAAGTGACAAATTGCATATGGTGGCAGGCTTTATAGTGGCAAGGGAGTTGATGTACTTCAATTTTACAGCTGCAGCTGGTGGCAGGCTTTAAGTCAGAATCTGACACTCATTTTAGTCTATGGGTGGCCCCCCTATTATTTGACTTACCACTTCTGTCTATGCCTCTTTCCCCACTGTGCACTTGTCTCAGTCATAGTATGGGTAAGGCCACGAGCTAACCCTAGCCAAAATGAGTAAAAAACAAACCACTGGAGAACTTTGAAAACAGAAGGACTCAATGATGAGACAGCAGAAGACTCTAAGACTACCAACAAAAAGAAAGCTGCATTTAAAAGAAAATACCAAGAATCCTACTTAAATTGTAGGTTCATTGTAACGGGTGATTCACATTCTCCAAGCCTGCTTTGTATAATACGTGGTAACCGGGCTATCCAACAAAGCCATGAAACCTTCAAAGCTGTTTCGCCACATGGAGACCAGGCACCCTGCATTAAAAGACAACCCTTTGGAGTTTTTCAAAAGAAAAAGAAAATGTGAACAAAAAAAGACAGAAGCAGTTACTGAAGGCCACCACTTCATCAAATCTGTCTGCACTGAGAGCATCGGTCTTAGTAGTTAACTACATTGCTAAAGCTAAGAAGCCCTTTACTATTAGAGTAGAGCTGATCCTGCCTGCTGCTGAGGACATTTGTCATGAACTTTTAGGAGGCTGCAGTTCAAAAGGTGGCACACTTTCCACTTTTGGCCAGCACCACATCTAGACAAATTGATGAAATAGCATAGGATATTGGAGCAAAATTGTTAGGATTAATGAGTCACCATGGTACGCAATCCAGGTTGACGAGTCTACCAATGTTGATAATAAGATAATGCTTGTTTTGGTGCGATATATTTTTCAGGAAGATGTGCATGAGGATATGTGCAATTTTGCTGCCAACCAACACCATAGCTGCAGAATTATTTCAAGTCTTTGAATGATCACATATCAGAAAAACTGAATTGGTCATTTTGTGTTAATATATGCACAGACGGAGTGGCTGCCATGACTGGAAGTCCTTCTGGTTTCACTACTTGGGTCAAAGAGATCATTTCTGAATGTGAGTGTACACACTATGTTACCCATAGAGAAATGCTGGCTAACCGAAAAATGTCACCCGAACTTAACATTTTGCAGGATGTGATCAACCACATTAAAATAAAGTACATGGGGAAGCCGGGATGGCTCAGTGGGTTAAGTTCTCACTTTGCAGCGCCGGGGACCAGGGATCGAATCCCGGCCCCGGCCCGTGTGGAACCATATGCTGAACTGGGAGCTCGCCCAGTTCAGTTCTCTCTGTCTCTGTCTCTGTCTCTGTCTCTGTCTCTCTCTCTCTCTCTCTGTCAAAAATAAAAACGAATAAAAAATATATATTTAAAAAATAAATAAATAAAGTACATGCCCTTAACTCACGTCTTCACACAGCTCCATGAGGAGATGGACGCAGAGCACACACATCTCTTATACACAGAAGTGAGATGGCTTTCTAAAGGTAAGTCGCTGGCCGGTTTTTAGTTATGAGAGCAGCTCCAGAGATTTCTTTTAGAAAAACAGTCACCACCAGCAGTACATTTCAGTGAAACAGAATGGGTCACATTACCTATGTAACATATTCAACCTGCTCAATGAATTCAGTCTGTCATTTCAGGGGAGAATGAGAACTGTTCAAGTCAACAGGTTCAGAGCAATTATGGGGATGATGAGGGAACAAGAGTTCTGACATGTTTCAAACAGTAGAGATTTTGAAACACTAAGCCAGGGCCCCCTTCTCCCAGCTGGTGCATGATCACCAATCTCAAGTTTCAGAAGAGTTTGAGTATTACTTCCCAACCACAAAAGACCCCCAAACTGGGAAGGAATGGATCCACAACCCATTTGTGAATAAACCAGGTGAATCAACTTTGTCCCTGCTAGAAGAGGATCAACTGCTTGAGATCACAAATGACAGTGGCCTTAAAAGTATGTATGAGTCAAATCTTTATACATTCTGGATTCAAGTCAAGGTGGAATATCCTGAGATAGCCATAAAAGAACTGAAAAGCTTACTTCCATTTCCAACATCCTATCTGTGAAGCAGGGTTTTCTGCAGTGACAGCAACCAAAACGAGATTATGGAGTAGACGACATAAGCAACAACTTTGGGTGTCGCTGTCTCCCATCATCCCCAGATGGGACCATCTAGTTGCAGGAAAACAAGCTCAGGGCTCCCACTGATTGTGCATTATGGTGATTTGTATAATTATTTCATTATTTATTACAATATAATAATAGAAATAAAGTGCACAATAAATGCAATATGCTTGCATCATCCTGAAATCCTCCCCACCCCCGGCCCTGGTCCGTGGAAAAACTGTCTTCCATGAAACCAGTCCCTGGTGCCAAAAAGATTAGGGACTGCTGCACTAACGTGCAAGCAGGGCACTAATGTGACAGGAGGGACCTTTCCAGGGACCCTGGGGGAGGAGCGGATGAGTCTCTGTAAGTGCCAGGGCTGGTCTGCTTTTGCCTCTGGGGCATCGGCAAGACAAGGCCTGCTAAAATGCTAGGTGGCTGGAAAGAAGCAGGCCCTGAGCTGACTGGAGAACAGGGCGGTAGCACCTCAGCTGTCACAGAATCTCCATGGGTGGCTGGGTTGCTGGCCCAGGACCTGTGCACACAAGGGATCTGGATTTCCACCAATCCAGGCAGCTTTGATGTCTCACAGAGGGTCCCAGGTGAGGCAGGGAGACAGCCAAGAGGGGGTGGTCTCTGACTCCAACACCTGTGGTGACCCGCCAACCCTGTCTCCCAGTTCCTGGTGGGATCCCCTGAGGAGGCAGGGGGATCCCATGGTTGTTGGTGGTTAGTCTGTAGGCACCATACACTGAAAGCCAAGGGTACTTCCTCCCCGCCCTCTAGTTTTATTTGGGCTGACTTGCATGGAGTTTTGGGTTTTTTACTGAAAGATTTTTAAAATACATATAACTTAAGTATATGTTGACTGTTATGACTTTTGTCATATTTAGGTTTAATAAGGGACAAAAATGAAATTTCATTTATTTTTCATTACTATCTCCCCATTGTCAGAGTTGTAAATCAGTTTGGTACGGTGTTTTCATTTTAACATGAAAGAATAAAATGTCCTTAGGAGCATGTCCTTTTCATTTAGGTTTTTATACTTTCACATACATGTGATGTTAAAAACACATTCTTGTATCTGAGAACATATTTCGTGATTTCAGGTTTATATAAATGATATTGTCTTGGGTATTTCATTCTGCATTATTTTTTTCCTGTCTGAATAATCAGCTTTACTAGGTATTACCAAATTGCTCTCCAAATTTTCACCTATTTCATGAGCATATGAATTCCCATTTTACCACCTTTTGCTGATACTTATTCTTGCTTCCTAGAGCAGTAGAGCACCTAATCTTGTCCTTTGTAAAGAACAAATCTCAGGGACAAAATGGGCAGCCTTCACCTGGGTATAGCCAAGTCAGGCCAAGGCCCCAGTTTTTCGCTGGTGCAGGTGGGACAGCCCTAGGATATGGCTGTCTTGTCCCAGATGACAGCCCCTCCTCACCCCCACAAGTGCAGTGACCAGGCTTGATTCCAGGCCTAATTTAGGGGATTCTTTCCTGCTCGGTAGCCTTGGAGGAGGCATAAGGTCCCCAGCACTCCCAAGTCCTAATAGACAGGTGTCCACCATCCACTCCTGTCCATCTGGATCCATGTCCTGATCCTAAGGTTGTGTGTCTAAAGCCCAAACCTGCCGTGTACAGAGGCAGAGCAGACAGGCAAGGAAGGGGCTTGGCCAAGGCATACAGTTTGGCATAGGTAAGTTGAGGACAAATTCAAGGGGATCCTGGTCTGGGAGGGGTATCTAAGCTTGGAGAGTGGACAGATACTGTCTGCTGTCTGGAAAGCTCATAGGGCAGGTTGGTGTTAGAAATCAGAGTAATGTGTGGCCCCAGACTCCTAGATCCCCACCTGGAACTGTACACCCTCCCCTCAACCAGAGCAAGGCACAAGTGACTGGAAGGGTGGACCTTCATTTCTTGGAGAGAGGAGCTTTGGCTCAGGTAGTGTGGTAGGGTTCCCAGTACATGCAAAACTTACCAAATCTTTGTTCTTTCTGAGACTTCTTGGTTTGCCCATCTTTGAATCTGGAAAGTGCGTGCTCACAGTTGAACTCCCAGGAACTCAGCAACAGATGCTGGCTGTTGGAGACTTAAAACCTACATTTGGGCTGGTGTCCCCCATTGGGACTCTTGCCCCTCATGTGGAGATTGACGCCCCAACCTTCCCAGGATTCCAGGGGGGAGAGACATGCTGCAGGCTCTGCGGGCAAAACACCCTGTAGGCAGCAGAAGTTAGAGGACTAGTTGGAAGAGCTGGGCATCGGTGAAGGGGTTGGACAATCAAACTGAATAACAAGTTTTAAGAGGTAGCCAGGCTGGGGCAGGTCCCATTGCCACACTCCCTAGCCCATAATGGAGGCAGGCACAAGAAAGAGAGGAGCTGAGACAGAGGTAACAGAAGGTGGGTTGAAAAGGTGGGCTTCTGGAAGTGCGTATCCATGGTGCATTGCACAAGGCTGTGGGATCCTAATCCCTGTGTGGGGAGGTTGTTATCCTTGGTGCAGACCCTTAGATCAGAAGGCTGACTCTCTGGGTTTTACCACTTCATGCCTTCCTTTGTCTTAGCCTCCTTCAGGACACCTCCATCCAGGGCTTCTAGTCTTGTGAAGCAGCCAGAAGAGCTCTCGTATAAGATCAAGTTGAATGATCTCAAAGGGAGACTGCAGGCCACATTGAGCTTATACATGATACTGTTTGGCCCATGCAATATTTTTAATTTAAAATGCACATAACATGAACTTTACTCTTAACCATTTTTAAGTGTACAGTTCAATCATGTTAAGTCTATTCACATTGTTGTGCAACCAATCTTCAGCACTTTTTCATCTTACAAAACTGAAATTATACCCATTAAACACCAATTTCTTATTCCTTCTCCCGAGCCTCTGGTACCTACATTTCTACTTTTGTGTCTTTATGAATTTGACTATTCTATATATTTCATATAAGTGGAATCATGCAGTGTTTGTTTGTCTTTTTGTATCTGGCTTATTTCACTTAGCATAATGTCCTCAGGATTCATTCTGTGTTGTAGCATATTGAAGAATTCCCTTCCTTTTTAAGGCTAAGTAATATTCCATTGTGTGTATAGACCAGTGGTCCCCAACCTCTTTGGCACCAGGGACTGGCTTCATGGAAGACAGTGTTTTCACTGACACTTGGGGTGGGGGTGGGGGGATATATATCTTCCATATGCAGTTCACAGTAGGGTTTGTGCTCCTTTGAGAATCTAATGCTGCTATTGATCTGACAGGAGGCAGAGCTGAGGCAGTAATGAAATGGGGAGCAGCTATAAATATAGATGAAGCTTTGTTCACTCACCCACTGCTCACCTCCTGCTGCGTGGCCTGGTTCATAACAGGCCACAGACTGATACTTGTCTGTGGCCTGGAGTTTGGGAACCCCTGGTATAGACCACATTTTATATATCATTCATACATCGATGGACATGTGGGTTGCTTCTACCTCTTGGCTACTGTAAGTAATGCTGCTATGAACATGGGTGTACAAAGACCTCTTTGAGACATGCTTTCATTCTTTTGGATATATACCCCAAAATAATTCTGTTTAACTTTTTTGAGGAACCTTCATACTGTTTTCCACAATAGTTGCACCATCTTATATTCCCGCCAATAGTGGATAAGCGTTCTAATTACTCTACATCCTTGCCAACACTTATGTTGTTGTTTTTTTATAGCCATCTTAAAGGGTATAAGATAGAATATTTTTTTAAGCTCACATCTAAAAATAGGAGGTTTCACAAGTTCGTAGCTTCCATTTAAAAAAATCTTGAGGGGAAGCTGGGATGGCTTAGCGGGTTGAGCGCTAGCTTTGCAGCCCTGGGGACCAAGGATCAAATCCTGGCCCCAGCCCGTGCGGACTCATATGCTGAACTGCAAGGGGCCCCTGGTTTGGTTCTCACCTCCCGGCTTGGCCACCAGCTCACCGACGCATTCCTCCCATGTGGGAGGCCCCCAGCCCAGTTCCCACCCTGCGCAGCCCCCGCCCACCTGTGTAGAACAAAACCGTGTTGAAAAGCTGATGACGTACAACTATAGAGACTGCTCTGGGCCCTCCCCCTTCTCTCTGTCTCTGTCAAAAACAATAAATCTTAAAAAAAAAAATAGATAAACCTTGAGAGGTGCCCCAGATGACAGCCTCATGTGAGCCAACTGCCAGGCTGAGGTCCCTCCCTGAATGGCACAGGCCACTCTCCCTGCCTCTGGAGTGGGTACTTAGAAATATTTCATGAGGTGCTTTCTGAAAAAATGGGAAGCTCTGGCCAAGCCGAGCCACAATGCAACTTGGCAATAAACAGCAGGACTGAGTAGTCATTACCCCAATTCAGGTGGGGTCTGTGTTCTCCAGTTGGCCAGACTATCCTGTCTGGCTTGGTGCCTGTGCACCTCTGTGTGTGAGACCCTGGTCTAGTCTTTCCTCATCCTTATCGCACACAGACCGATTGTACAATGGGGAACTGTGATGGCTTTGTCATGTGTCAACTTGTCTAGGATGAACTACACTTCCCAGAACTCCCTTGTATGTTTCCTGTTAGGATGGGTCACAAGGCAGATACTTGCCAGGTCTGGAAGGAAGCAACCATTTTGGCTGCTGGTCTGCTGATGTACCTCCTTGGTGTGAAGCAGCAATTAGGCCTGCAACTACTCTATTTTCCCAGGATTCCCCTTCACTTTTTCTGAAGGATACCCACATTAGCAGAGGCAATAATAATGGACAGAGGTGTTAGTCCATCCTGGGGTCCCAGCTTGTGCTACTGGGTTTCAGCCTGCTCATGGTCTTCACCGCCTGTCTAGGTACCTACCTTAAGCTCCAGAATCAGTCACAAAGATTTGGACTACAAAAACAGCTTAACCAATCCCACAAGTATATAGGCCAGGCAAGTCACATATTTAGGAGAGGGGAAGCCGGGATGGCTCAGTGGGTTAAGTGCTCGCTTTGTAGCCCTGGGGACCGGGGATCAAATCCTGGCCCTGGCCCATTTGGACCCATATGCTGAACTGGGGAGTGCCCCCAGTTCAGTTCTTACCAGGGTGAGACCCCGGCCCAGTTCCTGCCCTGTGCAGCCCCGCGCCCAGCTGTGGAATGAAACTATGTGGAAAAACAAATGATGTGTAACTATGGAGACTGTTCTGGGCCCTCCCCCTTCTCTCTGTCATTGCCTCTGTAGCTTAAGGTGACCAGACGTCCCGCTTTTGGCGGGACAGTCCTGATTTTTAACAATTTGTCCTGTGTCCTGTGTTGTTTTAAAAAAGTCCTGATTTTTGGAAAGAATGCACGACAAGCTAGGGAACGGCGGGAGACAGACCAAATTTTTAATCAAGAACCCCCCTCCCCCCAATCAATGGTGTCCCGCTTTACCAATGTTAAAATCTGGTCACCTTACTGTAGCTCTCTCTGTCAAAAACAATAAAAATCAATCTTTTTTTTAAATAAAAAAATATATATATTTAGGAGTATATGTGCCTGTATCCCTTTTACTCCTGCTGCTTCATTTAACTGTGACTGATACGAGAACCTGAAGCCCGTCTGACTGTTCCTGCCTCATGGTCTGTCATTTGACTTAGTCATTCCCCAAACCCAGGACCTTTTTTTTTTTAAGGGTTTATGTTTTGACAGAGAGAGAAGGGGGAGGGCCCAGAGCAGTCTCCATAGTTGCATGCCATCAGTTTTCAACATATTCGTTCCACACAGGTGGGCAGGGCCCCCGCGAGCTGGGGGTTTCCCACATGGGTAGCTTGCCCCGTGAGAACTGAACTGGGGGCACACCCCAGGTTCACCATATGAGTCCACACAGGCTGGGGCTGGGATTCTATCCTCGGACAGGGCTGCAAAGTGAGCACTTAACCCACTGAGCTCTGGCCTTTTTCATATCTGGGGGCCTGTGCTAGTGCTACTCCAGTCTGGAATGTCCCAAAAGCTGCTGTGTTATCTGTCCTGCATGTGGTTGAGCTCCTCCAGGACACAGAGCAGGTCTGCTAGGTCCCCGTCCCCGTCTCTGCTCAGCCAGTATGTGCTGAATGAATGAATCTGTGGATTAGGCCCTTTTTATAGAAGATTGCAATCTGTTCTCTTCAATACCTCTGCCAAGTGTCACTGTTCCCAGTGTGCAAGTGCAAGTGTCCCCAATAGCAGTTGCTGCCTCATGACTGGTGGAGCTATCATCAAGGTCTGGTGCCTGGGACACAGATGTCAGTCAGTACCCTTGTGATGAGTACTCACACCTCCCCAACATGTCTTGTGCTAAGTGCTAAGCCCTGCCCTGTCATGGGGACAGGTTCAGCCAGATTGCTCCATGGGAGTCAACTAGGTAGGTTCCTAAGGCTACACAGCCCAGAAAGAGAACTTTCCAGTGCTGGTAGGGCTGTCCTGGTTCCAGGGAGAAGATGGCTCTAGGGATTCAGGAGGTAGATCTGACATCCTAAGGAGGTTCACAGGGAAGCTGGATTGCAGGAGGAAAGAGCACTACACCCAGGAAGATACAGGGATGGAGGCAGGAAAACCTGGAGACCCTAGCCAGAGGCAATGTGCTCAGACCCTCCCTGGTTAGCAGATGAATAAAAGAACTCTTTCTTGGTTCCATTTAATAGATAAAGAAACTGAAACCTGGGGAGAACAATCTCGGCCCAGACCAAAAGACCATGGTGGAGCCAGGCCCAGAACACTGACCTCAGTCAGCCTCAGGGACCTGGTCCCACTGGACCCTCCCAAGCAGTTAGTGCTGAGAGATGCCACAGCCTGAGTCATTGCTACAGACCTTGTCCTTTGCTTCCTTGCTGCACTAGGGTCATTTCCCCCAGGAAGCCCTGCTTTTGGGCCTTGCAGTGTTATGTACCTTCAGTGTTCATCTGGAATTGAGGCTCCTTGCAGCCAAGTCCAAGAGGCACAGTAGGTAAATGGTGTTTCATGGGCTCCTCAGCTCTGTGCAGGAGCTGAGTTGGTGTCATGGCAGAAAATAGAGCTTCCCAGTCTCAGCACCTACACCAATAAGATGAGCTTCTGAACACCTTCCTTGCTGGGGCTGTCATGAGGCTAAGAGGAGGCCTGTGCAGCCTTACTCGGAGTGCCTGGCACAAACAGTGTCACTGGGGCTGGTTATGGCCATCTGTCCTTCAACTTGCATATTAGAGATGTGGGACTCACCCACAGACATGCAGCTCAGCCTGAGTGGTGAGCTAGCTGGGGAGAGCAGGAGAGTGGGTAGAGAGTGGAACACTGAAGGGTGATTTCAGAGAAAGAGCAATTTGAAAGGATGATGAGGTCCAGGATATGAGCACGAGAGGGTAAAGACAATCAAAGGAGACCAGATTGCAGGTGATAGAAACTCAATTCAAACTAGCTCACATAAAAATCAATGTATCAGCTCACTTGGCAGTTAGGTCTAAGCCAACTTCAGGCATGGCTGGACCCAGAGCTCCATTCATGCTTCAAGATATCTGCCTCTTCACTTTTGATTCCAACATTCATGGCTCCTTTTTTGGATGGGCTCTCCCTATGTGTTGACAAAGATGGCGACTGGCTACTCTGGCCCCATGTTCCTACCCTTAGTGATCTCAGGGGAGAGAGCACTCTTACTCAGTAGTTCCAAGGAAAGGCTCAGGATTGAATCATTAAATCTGCGGGGGTCTTGACCCACTTCTGACTCAATCGTTGTGGTGAACAAACACATTGATGGCTTTGGGTCATGCAACCATCACTGGGAGCCAAGTGGCCTGAGAGTAGGGTGGGTTGGTTCCCCAGAGGAAAATGAAAGTTTTTTATTATCAGAAGAGTAGGAGGCAGGTCTTATGGAGTAGACAGCAAGCCAGTGGCCCAAGTCATCAAGAAGTGGAGAGGGGGTGATGGGAGAGAGGGACGCAACAGCATCAAAATGGGAGGCCACTGGGAGAGCCAGGAGGTATGCGCAGCAAGGGGAGAACTTTAATGAGAAATACGGAAAGGCAATGTGGAATAAGTATCACCTAAAGGGCACTTGGGGAGCCCTAAAGCTCACAAATGTCCTCACGGGTCAGTCAGCCAGCAGGGTGGAGGGCTTTAGTTAGGGAGGGCTCCAAGGAAATGAAGTTCAGTGTGAATTGCTGGGCAGTATGCAAGTGCCAGGGTACCATGCAGTACCCATTCCCAACCTTCTCTAAATTTCAGAGCCACCTGGGAGTTGATCAGAAAGCCAATCCCAGCCCCCAGCCCAATTCCAACTTGGACAACTGGAGTGAGCCCAGGTGGCACCTGGGCTGGGTTTCTGGTGAAGGAGAGATTGGAACCACATTTAACTGGTCAGGAGCACCTGCCCTAGAGTCCTGGGTAGGCTGAGGCCTCTCATGGTCTAGCTGCTGAGACAGGACCTGGGATAACACAATGGCCCTGCAGTAGGGCATTGGGCACATTGCCCCCCCAATCAAAACTGCAGTCAATGAAGCTGTTACTGCTCAGCAAGTGGCCAGGACACAGGCTGGCAGGATGGGTGGAGCTGTCAGCCCTGGCCCACTACTGTCCCAGTCTCTAACTAAGGCCTCCTGTCATTTCCAGGATGCCCAGTTCCCCAGAACCAAAACAGCCACAGCCAAATCTAGTATCGCATTTCCTCCTCTGCCCTGACAGTGCTTCCTGCCACCTTCAGTTAGTTACATGTCTCCACACTCAGGCCAGGACCCCATCTTGCTCTCTGAACTTCTGCCAAGACAAGAGAATATTGGTGCTCTGAGCAGTGCATCTGTGACAGCAAGGGGAGGCAGGACAGGCACTTGTGCTCGTTTTGATCACTTGTGTCTGGACCCACACAGAAGGCAGAGAAGACTCATAATACAGGGGAAGCCGGGATGGCTCAAGCGAGTTAAGTGCTTGCTTTGTAGCCTCGGGGTTCGAGGATCAAATGCCAGCTCTGGCTCGTGGGGACCCATATACTGAACTGGGGTGTGGCCCCCAGTTCAGTTCTCATCGGGACAAGCTTCCCATGTGGGAGGTCCCCCCAGCCCAGTTCCTAGCCAGTGCAGCCCCCACCCACTTGTGTGAACGAAACCATGTCAATAGCTGCTCATGTACAACTATGGGGACTGCTCTGGGACCTCCTATTTATGTGTCTGTCAAAAGCAATAAAATCTTAAACAAACAAGACTCCCAATGCGCCTGGCCCTGCAGTACCCTGAGGCAGGAAGTGGGGGGGGGGGGGGCGGCTATCCCATAGCATGTTAAGACAGTTGGGTAGCCATTTGCCCAATAGAAGGGTCTGCAGGGTGGTAGGTGGTTGCAAAGTCTGCCCTGTGACCTTACCTTGTGTACCAGGGGAGGACAGTAAGGGCCAGGATCAGGTTAGGGGTACCAGTAGGTTGGGGGCTCTTCTCCAGTGCCTCACCCACCTGCCCCCCACACACACCATGTAGTCTCTGCACAGGGATCAAAAGATCCCCTGTATTTTACCTAACCTCAACCCAGGCCTGCCCTGCTTGGTACATGCACTACCCAGTTCTAGAACATTCCTTAGATTTTAGGCCTGTCTAAAACCTGATCTTTTTATAGGAACCTATCAGCCTCAGCCTACTGCCCAACTGGACAAACCATTCCATGACTGCAAGCCATTCTTCCTAACTTGCCCTGTAATCCTCCAAGTCTGTCAGCACTCTAGATTAGCCAGGAAATAATCTGTGCCTTGCTTAGGCCACACTTTGAGTTGTGGTTGGTGTGCAAGAGTCTAGGGCCTCATCTCCACTATCCCGGTCACATTAACATGAAGTTGCACAGTATTCAGAATAACTAGCTTGTGCAAATACCCAGGCTGGTGTACCCTTATAAAAGCTTAGGAGGCCTAACCAACTAACCCTCAAAAAGCACTGCCCCCCCCCCCCATAGCAGGGGAACCCTTGTGCGGATCAGACTAGATATATTTCCAGCTTCTTTCCAACTGTGCTCCTAGATCAGTACCTTGAGGATCCTTCCAGTCAACCGGCAACCCCCTTTCCCAGAAGATTATCTCTGGGTTCCAAGCCTACCATCCTAACACATCCGGGAAGCTGAGGACTCCTAGGGTCCATCATCCCAACCAAGACAGACTCCGACCGCGCCCGCCCCTCATTCACTCAGGAAAAACGAGATTGTATCAAAGGTTTCAACTATTTATTGTGCCCCCCAAAGCCTGACGGGACGAAGGTATGAGCCGCGCAAGCCAGCGCGATTGTTTGTCGCACACCCGAAGGTGGTGGGGAAGAGTAGGGAGCAGAAAAGGATGCCATGGGGCAGGTAACTATAGCGACAGCCGTTGCTAAGGGCGAAGAACCAACGGAGGCGTGGCCAGGGCCGTTTCAAAATCTAAGCAAACAAAAAATGCTACCAAAGCGGGCGGGAGACCGAGCGACCCCAAGCCCTTCGCTGCGCAGAGAAGGAGAGGCGGCCCGGGCTGGGGTAACCGTACAAAACTACACACACTTGGGGTACAAAAAACGAACACCAGGCTGAGCCGGCAGGCTGGAGCGCTCACTTGCGGCCTTTCGGCACTTTGGGGACGCTGGGCTTGGCTGCCTTCTTCACCTTCGCCTTGCCGCCTTTGTCCTTCTTGGAGGCGGAGCCCTTCTTGTGCGAGCGCTTCTCAGGTTTCTGGCCCCTGGCGGACTTCTGGTCCGAGTGCCGGGGACCGGTCGCAGCCGGGGCCGTTTTCTTGGTCTTGTGCACCGCGGTCGCGGGGAGGGCGGAAGCCGCCAAGACGCCCCGCCGCTCCCCGCCGCCCTCCAGCTTTTTGCGGTTGAGCTTAAAGGAGCCGTTGGCGCCGGTGCCCTTCACCTGCAGAAGCGTGTCGTTCTGCACCAAGGCCTTGATGGAGTACTTGAGATAGGTGCGTCCGTTCTGCTGGTCGAACCACGGTACCTTCTTGGCCTCCGCGTAGATCTTGGCCAGCGACGACCCGTTGCGCTCGCCCAGCCTGCGGATGGTCTCCACCACCAGCTGGCTGTACTTCCCCGGCTGGTTCTTCTTCTTGTTCTTTTTCTTCTTGGATGGGGACAGCGCCGGCGAGCACCCCGCTCTGGCTGCCCTCTTGGCCGCCGCCCCGGTGGTCGTCAGTGGCAAGGCCTCCTCTAGCTCCACAGACATGGTGGCGAGCGGGTTGGTGGCGGGCGGGGCGCGGAAGCCCGGGGGCCGCGCGGGGAAGAGGAACGCAAGGGGCCGAGGAGGCGCCAGGGGACTGGGGGCGCGCGGCGGCTCCAGGCGGGAGCGGCCGCGGCCGGACCTGG
The DNA here is from genome assembly GCA_004027555.1 of Craseonycteris thonglongyai. Taxonomy (NCBI): domain Eukaryota; kingdom Metazoa; phylum Chordata; class Mammalia; order Chiroptera; family Craseonycteridae; genus Craseonycteris; species Craseonycteris thonglongyai. The sequence continues at coordinate 6,915 of PVKE010011349.1, read as the reverse complement.
AGCCGGGCTGCAGGGCTGGGGCGGGAGCCGGGCCGGGCGGAGCGGGAGTCCCGGGCCCGAGCCGGAGCCGGAGCCGGAGCGGAGGGAAACGTGGGGAGGCCCGGGAGGAAGCCGAGAAACCGCCACAACAGCCAGCGCGCGGCGGGAGGCTGCTGGGCGTGCGTGCTGCGCTCTGGCGGGGCGGGCGCGCTGCTCCGCTTTTATGGCTCCGTGGCGGACCACGTTGAGAACAGCAACAGCCTGGTCCGGAGCCAGCTCCGATTTGTGCTTTTTGGAGCCCCCTTCCCGGGCTGCTGGACGTCTGGACCGCCCCCTCTTGGCACTTCTGTGCTCCACCTTTGCGACTCGGGCAGGGCCCGAGCTTGGAACGCCACAAAGAAGCGCCCTGCACCCGGGAAGTTCTCCGCATTGGGGAATGGAGGAGTGGGCCGTAGGCTGCGAGAGCGCGAGAGGAGGGGGCCATCAGGTGTGGGGTAAACAGCGCGGGCTCCTGGGGAGGCCCCACGGCCCTGAGCTTTGCGGCCGGCAGCCAGGAGTGTGCCACAGGCACCCAAGCCCCGGCCGTGTCCGGGAACCCCAGTCCTAGCCGCAGGACCCGCTCTGATCTGTCGGAACTAGCGCAGGGCACGCCCTCGCGTGGTGGGCTGCAGCACCGTGGCGCGAGCTAGGGTACCCCGCCAGCCGTGCACCCGCGTTCGCATGCCTCGCGGGGCCTGGGTACCACAGGGGAGGAAGCAGGGCAAGACTGCAGTGCCTCTCTAGGGACATTTGCTTGCCGCCCTCTACCCCCTGCCGCCGATGCGTCAAGTGTACTCCATTTTCTGGTGCTCAACTAGCCGCCACCGGCCCCCTCCAAAGCGAAATGGCGGCTTCAGGGTGAAGCTGGGTGGGAGTGTGTAGAGCTGCGACCCGCGAGGGGAGTTGTCGGAGGAGGGGGGTAGTTGCTCTTAGTTCCCTGCCACAGCCCTCTCCTTACCCCATGGGGCGGACAATTGAGAGTGCGTCTTGGAGAGAGCCCCCCAGTGCCCCCTCGAGTACCCGAAGTCCTCCGCGCCCAGGCCGGTGGCCCTGAGCTCTGCTGGACCCAGTATTGGGGGTTTGAAGAAGGCGCGCCACAATCTTCAAGCCAAAGAAACCTACACTTTGAGGAAGCTGAGACCATAGAGAGATGCACGCAGGGAGGAAAGCTTATAAGATTAGGCCCCGGACCGGTGGGGACCTTGGCAAGGGAGCAAACAAGGAACAGTCCATGGGGAAGCCAGGCTGGCTCAGTGGGTTAGGCGCTCACTTTGCAGCATCAGGGATGAGGATCGAATCCAGGCCCACCCGAGGAGACCCATGTGCTGAACTGGGAAGTGCCCCCAGTTCGGTTCTCATCAGGGTGAGACCCCGGCCCAGTTCCTGCCCTGTGCAGCCCCGCACCCACCTGTAGAATAAAACTATGTGGAAAAACCAATGATGTGCAACTATGGAGACTGTTCTGGGCCCTCCCTCTTTTCTCTGTCTCTGTCGCTCTCTCTCTGTCAAAAACAATAAAAATAAATCTTTAAGAAACAGTCCACTAAAGGCCTGAGTGGAGGGGGGGGGGCTAGAATGGGAGGCTAGAGAATTAAGGTTCCAGGGTGGGGAGAGCTGGAGGCTGTGAGGTCTGTAAAAGGTGTGGGTGGATTTGAGGACTTCTCTCAGCAGGTCCCTCTCTTGTCTGTGCTCACCCCATTCAAAACACACAGATACAATGTGCCTTCAGAAAAGCGAGTGAATAAGCGCAAAGAGATGAGGAAATTGAGGCTGGGAAAGGTGGCTTTTTTTTGTGGGGAGAGTTCAGGAGTATGGAGCCAGACAAGGGCTTCTGCCCCCTGGGTAGTGAATACACCCCATTGGAGAGGGAAGATAGCTTGTAACCCAGGTCCCTGCAAAGAAGGCCAACCTGCTCCCAGGAAGGAGGGCCCCCTGAGTGGACTTTCTGCTGGGGTTTGCAAAGTGAGCTGAGCCCTGGAGGTGTCAATGGGAGTAGAAAGGGTCTTGCAGAGACTGCACTGCTTAAGAGAAGCCCTCAGTTCTGAAAATGCAAGGTGCACGTGGACTGGGTTTTGGGGGCCAGATGTTGCGGAGGATGAGAAAAGCTGCAAGATGTACAGCACTGCTCACTGGAAAGTGCATAGGAGCAGAAGATTGCCAAGAATGAGCGAAGGGCTTGCTGGAGCAGTTCATGGGAACCCTCTGGAGATTGGATGGGAACAGAAGAGAGCTGGCCCGAGGTGGAGGGCAAGTGACTAAGTGACTGGCTGAAAGGGGCATGATCTTGAGGCTCTGAGCAGAGAATAATGTTTCTGATGGAACCCCAGTGTAGGCAGGAAGGGCACCCCCCAGACATTTGTGCCACCATCACAGGAGAGGTGGGCGCTGGAAATGTGAATTGAGCTGGTGGCAACAGCATGCTGGGCAAAAGGAAAGGAAGATGTGGAAATGTTAGAAAAGGGGAGCTGCTCCATTGGAGATGGGAAGAATGGTCAGAGGAAGGAGGAAAGCAGGTGTAGTTGGTGTCATGAAAGCTGAGGAGGAGGGAGTTTCTAGAAGGAAGAGCTCATCCACTCAGGAAATGGATTTGCCAACAAAGGACAGGTTTGGAAGAGCTGAGGGAACTGGTGAGCTTCCAACCATAGAGGCCAAGTTTACCACTCTCTTCATTTCACCCAGTGTTGTTAGAAAAACAAATTAGGGGATGCTGGGATAGCTCGACAGGTTGAGTGCTTCCTTTGCAACCACATGGTCCAGGAATCCTGGCCCTGGCCTGTGCAAACCCATGTGCTGAACTGCGGCACAACTGGTAACAGCTGGGATGGCTTGGTGGCGAAGCTTCTTGTGTCCCATGTGGGAGGTCCCAGTTCAGTTCCCACCCCTGGCGGCCCCTCAGCCACCTGTGTAGAATGAAACCATGTTACAACTAATGAAGTACAACTATGGAGACTGCTCTGGACCCTCCCCTCCCCTCTTACCTCTCAAGACAATAAAATCTCTAGGAATTGAAAATCAGGCTATTTCAGATAAAATGCAGTCTAGGTTTCAAATTGACCTTAAACATGATTTCACCTGGGTGAGGGGCTCTTCTGAATGAGCAGGACTCCCCGCTCCTGGCCAGTGAAGAAGAGCAGTCATTGTGAGGCAGAGGGAAGGTTCTGGAGCCATAGGAGGAAACCAGGACTGTAGAAGAGAAGTGAAAGGGAGCACAGCAGGCATTGTGGTCCAGGCTTGGGAGAGTGGACACAAAAACCACAGTTCATAATCTACACCAGCCTGGATGGGTTCCTTGACCTGCCATTGGAGGGGGTGCTTCTGCCAAGAAGGGGGCTGCCTGTGGACCTGTAGAGCAGGGTTCAGCAAGGCTAATTCTAGGCTTTGGGAGCTGGCAGGAACCAAATGGCTTTATCCCACTGGCCTCATACAGATGAAGAAATGCCTGGAGGAAGGGGTTAGTGGCTGGGACTGGTGTCCTGCCAGCCTTGAGATGCCTCTCGGACCCCACACTCCCTGGGCCACCCTCTAAGGAAATGGTGGAAAGCCTCAGGTGGCCAACAAAAAATGACAAAATTCAAGAAAAGGAACATCTGGAAATGGCCAGGGCCTGACCAGTCTGGAGGAAGCTCTAGGGCTGGGTCCTCCTAGGTGAGTTAGTCCAGTTCTGGGGCTCCAAACACCATCCATAGTACTGATGACACCCCTGTCTGTCCCCAGCCCTGATTTCTGTGTCTCCTGACCAACAGACTGACATTCAGCTGCCTGCTGCTATCTCCACATCTCTTCTAAGTTGTGGCTAAAACAACTGATTTTCTTTTGCAAACCTGCTTCTTCTCCAAACTGTCCTAGCTGGAAAGCACAACACTCCTCCAATTTCTTCTTTCCTCTACCCTCTTCAACCTATCGACAAGTCGAGCCCCACATTCACCCAGTTCTCCCCAAGCCACTGTGCTCTCCACCTTTCCACTCTGGTCTCTGTAGTCCTCCACACAGCAACAGAGGGAGCAGCTAACAGAAGTCCAATCCTATGCATCCTGCCTCTTCTAAAAGGCCTCCAATGAATTCTCATTAGACTTAGGATAAATCTGCACTGAGCCACGCTGGCCTTTTGTTTCTCACACATACTCACGGGGCTCCCACCTCAGGGCCTTTGCACTTGCTATGTGGTTGGCTCCTTTCATTCAGATCTTAATCTGTAAATACAGTGAACCTTGGAATCCGAAAACCCCAAAACTCAAACAACTTGGAATCTGAATGAAAAAATTAAGCAAATTTTGCCTCAGAATCCAAATGCTGCTTGGGAATCCAAACGCCAACATGTTTCCATAGAATGTATCAACTGTATGGCCTGTAGCTCTACCTGAACGCCCACTCATTGTTTGTGTGAGATATACTTCCAGAGCGGTGCGGGAGAATTGGTCTAACACAGATTGTATAGGCAGCAACCCCTACCCCATCATAATGTACGACCAACCTGTTGCTATAGTTACCTCTCCTATACTCTTTGGTTTATGTGTATGTTTCTGGCCACCCCTACACTTTGTTACTTAAGTTGTTGTCCAAAACTGTATCTTGAGTGATTTTTATTGCTAATTGTGTGCCAATTTTGCATTATTTTTTTTATATAAAAAGAAGTAGTGGGGAAGCCGGGATGGCTCAGTGGGTTAAGCGCTCAGTTTGCAGCGCCGGGGACCCAGGATTGAATCCCGGCCCCGGCCCGTGTGGACCCATATGCTGAACTGGGGAGTGACCCCAGTTCAGTTCTCTCTCTGTCTCTATATCTCTCTCTCTGTCAAATAAATAAATAAATAAATAAATAAATAAATAAAAGTTAAAAAAGAAGTAGTGATTCACCATGGAACCTAAAAAGTGCAATGAGAACAATAAGAGTAAGAAGAAAGCTGTTAGAGCTACAATTGAGGTTAAGAAAGATCTTATCGCTATGCATGAAAGCAGTACATGTGTGACTGATTTCATTGTTATGTTCGGAATACCAAAATTGATTGTTTCTACAATTTTGAAAAATAAAGAAGCTATCAAAGCAGCTAATGTGGCAAAAGGAGTTATAACACTAAGCCCTAAAAGAACAAAAAGTATAGAAGAAATGGAAAAATTCCTCTTAGTTTGGATTAATGAAAAACCACTTGGTGGCGATATGATAACTGAAACAATCATTTGTGGAAAAGCCAAGGTTCTATACAATGATCTAGTGAATAGCATGCCTGGTACTAGTGATCAAAAGCTGGACTTTAAAGCCAGTAGAGGGTTTGAACTTTTTTTTTAAAGGACAGATTCATAGTGTTGTCATGCACAGAGAGGCTGCGAGTTCCAACTCGGAAGCGGCAGAAAAGTTTGTGAAAGAATTCAAGAAATTTGTGACAAGTGAGGGGTATGTTCCAACCCAAGTTTTTAATTGTGATGAAACTGGACTCTTGGAAAAAGATGCCCAGCTGGACGTACATCACATAAGAAGAAAGACCTCAGCAGGTCACAAGCCAGTGAAAGACCATCTGACTCTTACTGTGCAGAAATGCTAGGGGGGCAGGGGGGGGGGCAAAAATCAAAGCTCTCCTAGTGCACCATTCAGAAAATCCATGAGTTTTTAAGAAGAACAACATCATTAAGAGCAAACTAAATGTTATGTGGAGATCAAATGTCAAAGCATGGGTTACCAGGCAGTTCTTCACTGAACGGATACGTGGAGAGTTTGCTCCAGCAGGAAAGGACTATCGGCAGAAGGAAAATCTTCCAATGAAGGTGCTTCTAGTTCTGGATGATGCCCCTGAGCATCCTCCAGGCTTACAAGAAGATTTGGTGGAGGAATGTAGCTTCATCAAGATAAAGTATTTGCCCCCCAACACCATTCCTCTTTTCCAGCCCTTGGACCAGCAGGTTATCTCGAACTTCAAAAAATTGTACACCAAGGCTATGTTCCAAAGATGTTTTGAAATTACAAGTGAAACACAATAAACCCTACGAGAGTTCTGGAAGGATCACTATAATATCCTCCATTCCCTAGGAATAATTGAGAAAGCATGGAGATAAATGTCTTTGAGGACAATGAACTCTGCCTGGAAAAATCTCTGGCCTGAATGTGTTGCTGCAAGGGGCGTAGAAGGTTTTGAAGAACCATCTGTTTGTTCCTGACATCGTAGCTCTGGGTCAGTCTATCTGTGGGTTTGGAAATCAGCAAAGAGAATGAGAACGAGTTAGTGGATGATCACAGGACTGAGCTGACAACGGAAGAGCTTCAGCACCTCAACCAGCAGCAGCGGAAAGAAATCTCAGAAGACATTTCTTCTGGGGAGGAAGAAAGACCCTGGAACCATTCCCTCTGGTGAAATCAAGGACCTTCTTAGCATGTGGTCAAAAACTCAGGAAGCTGTTGGGAAGTGGCACCCCAATAAAGCCCTAGTTGACAGGTGTGTTAAGTTGTTTGATGATAATATCATTGAACATTTCAGAAAAGTGCAAAAGGGTCACCAACACAGAACACTATGGAACGTTGATCCACAAAAGCAAACACAACTAGTGACCCAAGCCCAGACTCTACAAGTGGTACCATAGCAAAGGGCATTAAGAGACAAAGAATGCAGACACCTGAAGTTATTGTGGAAGATGACTCTTCTTCTTCCATTTCTTAAAGCATCCATGTGTGTCATCATCATTATTTTTTCATTATTTTATAAACAAATTTTATTTAAATATTATTATTACTTGTTAATATTTTGCCTTAAAATAAAATTAAGGGAAAGCTGGGATGGCTCAGTGGGTTAAGCGCTCACTTTGTAGTCCCAGGGACTGAGAATCGAATCCTGGCCCTGGCCAGTGCAGACCTATATGCTGAACAAGGGAGTGCCCCCAGTTTGGTTCTCACCGGGGTAAGACCCTGGCCCAGCT
>PVKE010011348.1:0-40481 GCA_004027555.1 Craseonycteris thonglongyai | reverse complement strand
CATAATGCTGGTGCCCTCTCCCACCTTCCCTCCCTCTCTCCCTCCCCCCTCCTCCCCCTCCCTCCGGCAATCACCAAGCTATTGAGTGTGTCCATAGGTCTCTAACAGATCCCCTCCCTTGCTCTTATCTCACCCCACCTTCCCTCCCAGCAACCTCAGAGGTGGGGCAGAGTTTGTCATCTTCAGGACAGAGGGGGCCTTAATGGCCCTTCCAGCTGGACCCCCTGGATCCCTTTATGCAGTGAAGTACTGGGAACGTGGTCTGAGGGCACAGAGAAGGGAAGATCTTCTTCGCCCCCTCCCAGACCCCACCATTCTCCGGTGCAGAGTCTGGGCTATCTCCTGACCTTTTCCCAGCTTTATTTCTGGGTTTAAGCCCGGAGCCGCCGTGGTTTTGTCCAATTCCAATGCTGATCCCCGGAAAAGCAAGCGAATGACTTAATATCATTGGGGGAAACAGCTGCACAGAAAAAGCTCCTGGGGATGATTTCTTAACCAAAACAAGTGTGAGTAGACCCAAACTATGTCTTCAGGGCATTTTCCTGCCTCTGGCTTGGAGGAAGTGGTCCAGGCTGCATTACTCACAGGGCTTCATGATTGCTCAAGATCTTGTCACTGGCCACGGGACCTCGCCCTGTGACCCTGATCTCTACGTGAGATTTTCCAGCTCTTTATCCTCCCCACTCCTAGTGGCCTCTGTCCTAGCCTGACCTAGCTTCAAACTGGCCTGGAAGGAAAAGAAGCACAATTCTGTCCTTTACTGATGTGTCTGGGACCTGCCCATCAAGTCAGTACTCCTGAGGCTCCTGGCCTAAGTCCAGCCTGGGGCTCAGGGCTGGGAGTGCAGGGGGTGCGTTGGGCAGTCTAAGAGACAGATAAGCATTCTGGGGAAGCATGGAGTGGCTCTTTCTGGTGGTAGAATAAGCATAGAGGACTTGCTTGGCATGCTCAAGCTTATATAGCTGAAGCAATGTGGGAAAGGGCATTCCCTAGAGAGGGAAGTATATGTGCAAAGGACAGAGGCACACAGGAACGGGGGCTGTGTGTATGAAGGACAGAGGCACACGGGTAGGGGCTGTGGGTATAAAGACGCAGAGACATGAAGGGGCAGAGGCGGTGCATACGAAGACACAGGCACACAGGAGCAGTGGGGTGCTGTGTATGCAAAGGGCAGAGGCACACAGAAGCAGGGGGGCTGTGTGTACAAAGACAGAGGCACGCCGGAACAGGGGCTGTGTGTGCAAAGATGAAGAGGCATGCAGGGGTGGGGGCTGTTGTGTGCAGAGAAGCAGAGGCATGCATGAGTGAGGGCTGTGCGTGCAAAAGCACACAGGGCTGGGAGCTGTGTGTGCAAAGGTGCAGAGGCACACAGGAGCAGAGGGACTGTGCGTGCAAAGGCACAGAGGCACACAGGGCCAGGGACTGTGTGTGCAAAGATGCAGAGGCATGCAGGAACAGGGCTGTTTGTGCAAAGACACAGAGGCACACAGGAGCAGGGGGTGGGGGCCTGTGAGTGCAAAGATGCAGAGGTACACAAGTGGGGGCTATGCGTGCAAAGGGCAGAGGCACACAGGGGCGTGGGCTGTGTGTGCAAAGGGCAGAGGCACACAGGGGCGTGGGCTGTGCGTGCAAAGGGCAGAGGCACACGGGCTGGGGACTATGAGTGGAAAGGCACAGTGGCACACAGGGGCGGAGGCTGTGTGTGCATATAGTTGTCGGTAGCATTAGCGAAAGCTAGGTCACAGGGACAGGCATGAACAGGGCCATGAAAGGCCTTGAATGTTATGTCAAGATACTTTTTCAAACCTCCTGAATGGCTGAGGGACAGAATGAGTGACCCAATGCTGAGTAAGAAGACAGCTTTGTCTCCATGAAATCTGCTGTCTTGCTTCAACCTGGTCACTTAAACCACTACTCTGAGTTGTGAATCTCTGCTAATGGCTGTGTTTGTTAATTTTTTTTTTTTTAATTTAAAAAATTGTATGGGTGGGCCTTGAACTAAGTGCTTCATACACATTCTTATTTCTGTCGCCTTATTAAGGCAGCAAAGAACATTAAGGTCTCTAACAGGCACGTCTCCCTGCTGGTCAGTCCGCTGCGGATGCAAACACTGGCCAGGCTGCGAGGTCCTTCTAAGAAACACCTGTCTTTCAAACCTGCCTTTCAACAGTTGGGACCCTAAGCTCATAAACTTCCTCCCGGCCCCTGATGGCAGGAGACACTGGGCAGAATGGGCCCCCTGGACCAGTTCATGGCCTTCAGGGGTCTCGGCCAACCTCTCACCAGGAGCGCTCTTGGCAGGGCCGGCTACCGGGGCCGCCGCAGTGGGTGCTTTCGCTGTGGCCCGGCGCTGAGTCCGTGGCAGGCTTACCAGCCCTCCCCGCGCAGAGGGCGGATCCAAGCCGCGGAGCCGCCGGCAGCGGCTACCGGTTCGTCAGCCGCCCTGCTCACGACCGCCCGCCTGTCACCGGGTGGGGGGAGAGCCTGGCGTGCAGACTCCGCGGGGCTCGGGACGACAGCGCCGCGTGCGCCGCCCCACCCTGGGCCAGTGATTGATCAGCAGCGGCTACTGAGCCTCTTAATGGTTCACTTGGATGGGGATTAATTCTGGGATGGATGGATAAATAATGCATTGAGGTTTATGCAGTCAAGACAAGCCGGCGGTCCGGAGCCAGGAGAGGGAGCCCAGGGAGCATCGCGGGTGACGCCAGTGGCCATGGGGGCCCTTGCAGGGCATGAGGGGCAACTGAGGGAGAGGAAGAGAAAAGGGAAGCGGATGGCAGCATGATCGGCCCAGCGCAGGAGCATGCTGAGCCCGAAGATCAGGCAAGCCAGGAGGGGTAAGTCCAACTTCGCGGGGCGGATCTGGCAAATGTGTGTGTACACTTAGCCCGCTGCCACACGGGGGTCTGATGGGGCAGGCGTTGTGGGGGCATCCCGGTGACTGACACCCCTATCTCCTGAGAATCCTGGGATCAGTGGGGGTCAGATCAGACTGCAAAGTGGTATTGGTCATCTTCCAGCCCCAGTGGATGTGCAGGCTTCACTCCATATTAGGGGTTTTGCTGAGTCTCTGTGTTGCTCAGAGTGACCAGGTGACAACTTTGAGGAAACTTTGTTTCTTTACTAAAAGGGAAATGTTCGACACTCAAGATTTGTCTCAGCAGCCAAGACAAAAGTGGCCCTCAGGAGGGAGGCCATGCCCTGGCTTCTCAAGACAACTGGCCCCAAGTGAGGGTTCTCCTTCAGGTGACCTGGGAGGCTGGCAGGGCTGTGGGAAGCGAATCCTTAAGCAGTGGGGGGGCTGGTAGGTGCTCCCCCAGGGAACTCCCAAGAAGCTGCTTGGCCTGGAGATGAGGGTGCCTGCACAGGGAGCAGATCGGAGACAGTGAGAGGTGGGAGTTAGAGCGCCTTGCAGAAGTGATCCTGCAGGGCGGGGCTCGAGCCCCAGCCACTCCGTGTCCCTTCAGATTGGCCTGGAGAGGCAGGATAAGTCCCGGGGTTAGGGGTGGCATCTTCTTGGACAGCAACTTCTTGACTTAGACAAGTATCATTTTAGATGAGGACCTCTGTCTCTTAAGAAAATAGATGATGACCTGGAAACTATGTAGTTGTTGCCAACCAATGTCACCCCAATAAATTTAACAGTAAAAAAAAATAGATACGTCTTTTCAGGTGGCCAGTGTTTGTGGAGGGCTGAGCCTCTTTGTGGGCAATGAGCATGAGGACAGTGGTTTGGAGGTGGGTAGAACATCTGTCTAGGGAGCTTGGAAATGCTGTGCGTGTCACCCTGTGTGGGTCCCCCTATGTGGATGACAGGTGCCCTCTGGCCTCCTGTGAATGCACAGGCAGCACACGCATCTCGTTAGTATGTTATAGGCACCTGGATGACTTTGAGGACGAGGCTAGCACTCTTGAATGTGGTCAGAGACATCAGGGCACCCCTGTGGGATGAGGGGGATGGAGTGTAACCTGTGGGCTCCAATGGGCAAAGGAGAGCTGGACATAACTCTGCTGAGAATTGGGGGGGCAATCTAATGATGACCCATGGGGTAGGCTGGGCCAGATCCTCTGAGAGAGTCTACCCTCCCACTCACATCCTAAGCACGAGCCACTAGGCACATGTGGCTATTGAGCACTTGATGTGTGGCTAGTCTGAATTAAGTAAACATATACGCTAAATTTTGATGACTTGGCAGAAGAAAAGTGCAAAATATCTAATTAACAATGAATGCATTGATTATATGCTGAAATGACCATATTTTGAATATATTGGGTTTAATCAAATATACTATTAAAAGTATTTTCATCTGTTTTCTTCTTTTACTTTCTTTTAATGTAGTTACCAGAACTGCATGTGTGGCTTGCATTCTATTTCTAGTCTATATTACTGGTCTAGAAAGAGATCGGTGCTTCAGGAAAGGGCTCTCAGGATGCCTGCCCTTTAAATCTCAAACTTCTTATAAGCAGTTGTTTTAGGTCAGTGGTTCTTGACCAGGAATGATTTTTTCCCCAGGGGATATTTGGTATTATCTAGAGACATTCTTGATTGTTCCAACTGATGGGTAGGTACTCTTGGCATCTGGTGGGTAGAGGCCAAGGATGCTGCTCAACATTCCACAATGCAGAGGACAAGCCCTAGGACAAAGAATTATCTGGCCCAAAATTTCAGTAGTGCTAATATTGAGAAATTTCTCTACTAGGTGATATATCCAGTAAAAGGTGTTAAAAGATAAGTGTAGGGTGCTATTCATCAAATATTAATAACATAATCACTTACCCACAAAATATATGATAACAAACCATGACAAGAAGCATTCTAGGAGCACAGACTACAAATGAAGCATCAAGAGGAAGCAGGAAGTATTTGTGCTGTAAGCTGAAGAATGATGGGCAGCTAACTGGGCAGTGGGTGCTGGAGGGAGGAGACCCCTTTCCAGATAGGGAACAGCAGGTACCATAGGAGGACAAACGTGTATGGAGCCAGGCAGCTGGAGCTGGGGCCAGAAAGGGATAGCAGGCACAGCACGAGGCTGGAGACCAGGTCAAGAACAGGATCATGCCTGGTCAGGCTCCCAGCTTGTTAAGGAATAACTTCCCTAGGGACACTTCAGGAGAAATCTAGACCAAATATATATGCCTTAAAGAAATTGGGCTCTGGTAGAAAGAACTTTCATCAAAATTCATCCCCGATTGAACATTTTAGGAATTGTGCAGGAGAGGTATCCAGACACTGCCTTGTGTAGACTGCTTCAGACTATACATAATCCAGATTCACTTCCAGACTACACCACTGTATGCATACATGCAATTGCATGAAAAAGACTGAGGCTGCTTTCTGGGATAGTTAATGAAATCTGCCCTGGTTAGCCAGTGCAGAAGCCTCTGGGTTCAGGCTAAGGCTGCTCTGCTTCCCAGGGACTCCTCCCCAGTCATGTTGGCTATTAGCCTCCTGGCAGGTGCCCATCCAGGCCAGCCCTGAGTGAGCACACAAAGGCTTTCATCACTCTGGAAGCCATCTTCATGAGTCCTTCCAGGGAGGGGCAGATGCCAGGATTGAGACCCTCCCCAGGAAAACCCTACTGGCACCTGCATATAGAACAAAGTATGGTTAACTGCTGTGTCCTGGATGAGTTCAACTTCCAAGAAGTAGTCAGAGGCAGATGTTACACACACACACACACACACACACACACACACACACACACGAAGAGAGAGAGAGAGAATGAGAACAATACTAATTTTAAAAAGTAGAGAGGCACCAAACCAGTTTGAAATGGCTCAAAATAGACCAGTAAATTCAAATAACGTATTTGGTTTTAAGTGCATCACACAAGTCTAACTAATTTCAGGGAAGTTGTCGAGATGGGTTCCTACCAGCTCAAACTGCTCATTAATGCTGTAGGTGAGTCTAGCTCCTTGTGTCCTAGGACCTGTGCAGACTCATCAGAGCTAGTCATGGCCCATTAAAGCCAGGCCAGCTATCTGGAACTAGGTGTGACTGGCCCTGTCCCCTCAGGTCCCACCTGGCTCCAAGGGGCTCTTCCAGTCCCCCCACCCCCCAAACCCTGTAAACTCTTCCTCTACTGATCCCCATTGCCTTATTCCTAGAGTGGGAATGGAAGAGGTACCTCAAGATGGCCCCTGTTAATTTTCCCAAAAGAAAAATAAGACAAATTTATTAAAACAGGGATGCCGAGATAATTCAACATGTTGCGTGCTTGCCTTGCAGCCTCAAGGTTCCAGAAATCAGTCCTGGCCCCAACCCTGGCCCCGGCCCCGGCCCTTGCAGACCCATGTGCTGAACTGGGGTGTACTTCCCAAGGGGGAGGCCCCAGTTAGGTTCCCACTCTGCGCAACTCCACATCCACCTGTATGTAATGAAACTATGTCAAAACTAATGATGTGCAGCTGTGGAGACTGCTCTGGGCCCTCCTTCTGTCTCTCTCTCTGTCTCTCTGTCTCTCTGTCTCTCTGTCTCTCTCTCTCTCTCTCTCTCTCTCTCTCTGTCAAACAGTAAAATAAATCTTTTCATTTAAATTTACTAAAACCCCATGAATTTATTTCATATACAGTAGAGTGAGTCACCACTCATGTGCTTTGTGACACTGAAAGTTGTGATTTGTTTTTCAAGATAGAAAATAAAAATATGAGGTAGGTGCCCTCTCTCCTTGGAGTGATGTGGGTAGTTTTCCAGGGGGAGACAGAGCAGTGAAGCCCCAGGCCATACCATGTGCCTACCACCAGAATCTGCACATGCTGCACCCTCCACGTGCCCTCCTTTGCTCACTGGGGCCCCAGGGGCACTCGGTTCACCCCATCCCTCCAGCATAGTCAGAACAGAGTCCCCAGATACTTGACCCTGATGTATTCCATCCAGCTGGGATTTCTGCCCTTTCTGACATCCCCTTCTTACAGAATTTGGTTTTTTTTCCAGATTTACGTATTCCCCCAGTCTTTTTTTTTAATTCTTTTTTAGTCTTTCAATCACAGTTGACATTCAATATGTATTTCCGCAGCCTTGCTGGGGACTCCTGTGTGCCCACTAGCACCACCCAGCATAAAGGTGTAGGGCTCTGGCCTTGCCATGGTCCTCGGGGGTGAGGTATGGGAGGCAGCCCGGATGCTTTCCTTCCCAAAGAGCTCTTGACTCTGCCTGTGTCACTCATCCTTATGTCATCATCCTCCCCCAACCATCACCATCAACCTCGCCTATGGCGACAGTACTGCCTCACCACACCCACCCCATCTACTCTCCACTCCAAATCCAGAGCTGTCTTTTCGAACGTAAATCCAGCCATGCACCCACCTTGAGCCCCAACTAGGAATCCTCAGTGGCTTCCTTGTTGCTCTTTGAGCAAAAATCAAAGCTCTTACCATGGTCCACAAGGCCCCTCTTGTAGTCCAGCAATGGGCCACATCTCCAGCCTCCTCTCCCTCTCCGAGCTCCGGCCACACCAGCCTTCTTCCTGTGTCTCCACCATTGCATGGACCTCCTACCACAGAGCCTTAGCACATTCTGTTTCCCCTGCCTGGAATATCCATCTCTTTCTCTGTCTGTCTGTCTGTCTGTCTGTCTCTCTCTCTCTCGCTCTCTCTCTCTCTCTCTCTCTCTCTCTCTCTCTCTCTCTCACACACACACACACACACACACACACACACACACACACACACACTCCTTAACTTTGACTCACCTTCCAGTTCTCAGCTCAGGGGTCACCAAGCAGGGAAGTCCTCCCGCACACCTCAGTCGAAACTGGGTCCTTCATTCCCTGCTTTCCTTTTTGTAACATCACTTCCTTGTATTAATTATGGTTGCACACTCCGTAGTGGGTTTATCTCATGAATAGCTTTCATTTCGCCGGAATTTGAGCTCCATGAGGGCAGGGACCATATCTGTTCTTTCATTATACTTTAATGCTAGGCATCTGGTGGGCACTCAGTACATGTTATTTTTATTGTTTTTGACAGAGAGAGAGGGAGATCCAGAGACAGAGACAGAGAGAAGGGGGAGGGCCCAGAACAGTCTCCATAGTTGCACATCATTGGTTTTTCCACATAGTTTCATTCCACAGGTGGGCGTGGGGCTGCACAGGGCAGGAACTGGGCCAGGGTCTCGCCCCAATGAGAACTGAACTAGGGGCACTCCCCAGTTGAGCATATGGTTCCACACAGGCCAGGGCTGAGATTCGATCCTCGGTCCCCGGGGCTGCAAAGTGAGCGCTTAACCCACTGAGCCATCCCGGCTTCCCCTAGTACATGTTTTGAATGAATGAGTGAATGAATGAATGAATGAATGGTAGGGAAAGTATTAGCCTAGGAGGCTGAAGCACTGTCTCTACCCCAACCAGTCCAGGTCCTTATGAAAGTTGGCCCCTCCCTTAACTGGCTTACATGTTGCAAATATTTCCCCAATTTGTTGCTTGCCTTTTGCTTTTATGTTAGGGATTCCCCCCCCCCCCCCAGATATACATAAGTTTTTAGTTTTTAATAAATATCATCAATTCATCTGTATTTGTGTTGTCGTTTAGAGTTTCTGCCTTTGTTTAAAATATTTCAAAATAAAATTGATCTTTGCTATTAAGGAGGCTCTTTCTTTTAGAACTCATTAGGCTGATGAGCAAAGCTACAGCAACTGTAGTCCTCCGCCTTAGCAAGAATATCAGTGTCTTGGATGTCTTAACAAATGTAGAGTCTGGTCAGTACTTTGGGGTTGGAGGAGAAAGCTCTAGGGATGAGTTAAAGTACTTTCAGTGGCCTTATTGTTCTTGATTTTCCACAAGAAAGGAAACAACCATTTGTTGTGTGCTGCTCCCCACGCTCCCAGCATTTCCATTGTACTGACTTAATTCTCATAACCACACGATGATGAGGCATCAGTATTCCTATTTTAACAGATGTGGAAAGAGAATCATGACCAATGATGGAATTCATAGTCACGTCTGCCTTAAGCTGAGGCCTCTGACCTCTCTCTCCCTAACTCAGCACAGGGATTCACTCTATCCAAAGACCATTGCCCATGGCCCACATGTCTCCAGGGATGCTATAGATTCTTTGAGTAATAAGAAGCAATGATATTTTTAAGATGCCCACCACATAGGAATACATGGAGATTAGATTTAGACAACTACTAGGATATTTAAGGTTGAATTATTAATATATAGTAGAAAACTAAGCAAATAAAAAAAAATAAGGTAATTATGAACTCCAGGGAAAGCAAAAAGTGATAAATGAAAGGAAAAGTTATTATAGTGTACTACATAGCTCAACTGGGACTAGCAATTACATAGTACTAACAATGCAAATTCTGCATATTGATCAAACCACAAATACAACATAACTATATTGGGAGAATGGGGTGGGTGCTTATTGTATGGAAGCTGGGAGGGAAAGATATAAAATCCTCACCTTCCATAGTGAAAGTAAACAGATAATACTTAAAAGCAAAAATTCAAAAAATGATGTGGCATAAAAGCAGACCTATAGATCAGTGGAATAGAATAGAGAGCCCAGAAACAAACCCATGCATATGGTCAATTAACTTACCACAAAGGAGCCAAGAATGAGGAAAGGATTGTCTCTTCATTAAACGGTGTTGGGAAAACTAGATAGCTCTTATACATAGAAAAGAATGAAGCTGGATCTCTATCTTATATCATACACAGAAATCAACTCGAAATGGATTAAAGACTTGAACATTCAGACCTGAAACTATAAAACTCCTAGAATAAAACATAGGGAGTAAGCTTCTTGACATCACTTTTGGGGTTAATTTTTTTTCTTGGATTTGAAACCAAAAGCAAAGGCAACAAAAGCAGAAATAAACACGTGGGACTACATCACACTAAAAACCTCTACACAGCAAAGGAAAGCATCTACAAAATGAACAGACAGCCTATCAAATGAGAGAAAATATTTGCTAATCATATATCTGCTAAGGGTTAATATCCAAAATCTATAAAGAACTCATAGAACTCAATACCCCCCAAAGAAATCTAATTTTAAAATGGACAGAGGAACTGAATAGACATTTTTCAAAGAAGACATACAAATTGCCAACATGTACATGAAAAGATGCTCAATGTCACTAATCATCACGGAAATGCAAATCAAAACCACATGAGATATCACCTCACACCTGTTAGAGTGGCTGTCATCAGAAAGAGAAGAGAAAACAATAATATAATATATCATTATGTGTGTGTATATGTATATGTATGTGGTGTGTGTGTGTGTATGTATATATGTATGTGTATATATATATATATATGTATATATATATGATATATTATTATATAGAGAATGGACTGTTACTCACCCATGAGGAAGAAGAAAATCTTGCCATTTGTGACAACATGGATGGCCCATGAGTGCATTTTGCTAAGTGAAATAGACCAAACAGAGAAAGACAAATAGTGCATGGTATCACTTACATGTGGAATCTAAATTAAAAAAAAAACAAACAAACCCGCTAACTGATAGAAGCAGAGAGTAGAAAAGTGGTTTCCAGGGTCAGGGGGTAGGGAAATAGGTAGAAGTTGGTAAAAGGGTATGAACTTTCAGCTATAAAATGAATAAGGTCTAAGGACCTAATTACACTATTGTATAACTGAAATTCGATAAGAGAAGAGAACTTAAATGTTCTTGCCAAAAAAACATAATAATAATAGTAATAAGATAAATATGTGAGATGATGGATGTGTTAATTAACTAGCTCGCAGGGAATCAAGAAGAAGAATAAAAGGAGCGGCACTAAATAAATACTATTTAGAAATGTGGAGGTAAATGCCAAAGGAACCAACTAAACTGGTTGAAAGCTGCTGCCTCTGGGGGTGGGAGGACAGGGGACTGCTGGGTTTAACCCAAGGCTTGGACGACTCCTTGAGAAGCGGTTGAGGACTGATACCTCTAAGGTCATGTGACTTGTTGCCAGGTCAAACTGGTAGATTGTTCAGAAGGAAGTTTCTGCTCTTACGGGGTGCACACGGGGTTCATAGACCTCCTCTGATTGCTGGTTCTGAATGATGTGGCCATGCTGCCTCTGCCCAGACTTGACAGGCACTCCGAGGGCTTCCTAAGAAAGACCGCCTCCAGGGCCTTGACAGAGGACAGCAAAGGGACAGTAACCAACTTAGGTGAGACAGTATCTGGCTTTACCTGAAATTCGGAGAGAGGATGGAGGGCTAGGAGAGGGGTCAGTGAGGCATGCCAGCCAAATATGAGAGCAGTTTCCAGAGGGCAGAACCAAGGACTGGAGGCCTGCATGATAGATAGATTGGGGGGCGGGGACAAAGGGCAGCCTGTGGTGCAGAAGGAAGGCCTGGGAGACTCAGCCAGTGGTGCCCTTAATCCAGGCCACACCCTGGGGCCACTGCTTAGAGTTAACACCTGCCTGGGGGCTCCAGCCCCCAAGCCTGCACAGCCTCCCCCACTGGCCAGGCCTTCTGCCCTACACACAGCTGAGCTCTGTCCTTTCTCTCCCTTCCAGAAGTTTGCTCAGAACTGAAATGAAATTGTAGCAGCCCTCAGATAAGTAAAATGTCTAGGACATGTCCCAGGGGCCTGATCAGAGGAAATACAAATTCCTGATTTGGAGACCTTTGAACAACAGTGGCCTCATAGTACGCTGCAGCCTGATTTTTTGAATACTGTTTATTCTGGGATTTACATCGTTCGTTTCTAATATATATATATTTTTTAATGGAGGCATAATTTACATAGAATAAAATGCACAATTGTAACTGTATACAGCTCAGTGGCCACCACTCAGATCAGGATATGGAGCATTTTCTTTAAGCTCACAGAGTCCTCTCCTGTCTCCCCCCAGCCCTCCTCACAACCACACTCACTGTTCTGACTCCTCTCAACATAGAGAAGTGGTACCTTTCTTCAATTTCATGTAAATGGAATCATGTGGTATGACTGTCATTGCTAACACATTCAAGCCTCTCAGTACTAGCATTCTTTAAGGAAGGAAAGTGAGAAGACGGCTAGGATGTGCCGATATGTGCTGGACACGCCACTTACATGCTCGTACTGCTATGAGACAAGGGAGAAAGTGGAGGCAGAGGACTTTAAGTGAAACTCTCAAAATTGCACTACTCCTGAGATCAGAAGCAGCCTCAACATAAGACTCAGAAGCCTTTTCCTCACATATAGCCCGGTCCGGGGCCGGGGTAGAGAGTGTCACTGGGCAGTTTCAGGCCCCATGAGGCAGGACATCTGATTCCTCACAAGCACCTGTCTCCACGAGCAGGTATTCCCAAGGCTGTCACCAGGTGCAGGTGCAGAAACAAAATCTGGGATGATGCCACCCACCCTGTCCTGGTCTGGCTCCGATTTGTTCATTTGAAGGGCAACCTGGCCGAGCAGCAGGCTAGTAGGAAAGGAGAGGGAGTCCAGATTAGATGGGAGGGAGACAGGGAACATCTGTGAGGGTGCCCGCAGTGCTGGCCACTGGGGCCAGGCTGTGTGGCGGCTCAGGCAGGCCTGGCCCCATCTACCTGGCAATGCTGAGGAATCTCAGCTCTGGCTGCTGTTTCATTTCACCTCACCACATTTCTGACAAAATGAGCCAGCTTGAACACTGCAGACTCAGATACCTTCGCCTTCTCTCCTGCATTAGGAATCAGACACATATAATCATGTATGCACTGACCAAATAGGCACAAACAGCAGTAACATAGCTCGTGTCTATTGAACTTAGGTAACCACGCTTTAGAATAAACACAATTCATGAAGCAACTTTATTTGTGCCCTCCACTGTCCCAGGTGGCCAAGCCTTCTGTCCCTGCCTGGCAAGGCCCCATGCCAACTCTGGGCACTCCTGGCAAATGAAATGCCCTGGAGTTGCTTTCCTTTGCAAAATACAAGACCAGTTCCAAATTTCCACGTCCATCCCAGGGCAGCATAACTGATTTTCACCCACCTCTTTGAAAGTGTTTTTCTTGGTCTTGTCTTCGCTTTAGAACATCACATCTCTTGTGTTTTGGTATCATGGTGGAGTGTCCATTTTAATGTTCTGTTACACCTACTATGTGTATAATCTCCTTTAATCTTCAAAAAGACCCCTTTAGAGAAGGTGTCTCATATTTCAGATGAGCAAAATAAATTCCAGAGATTAAAGAATTTGCCAGCCAGGAAAGGTACCCAGCCAGGAGAGGTGGTGCTGGGATTTACAGCCCCAAAGCTCTTGGGTGTCACTGTGCACATCCTTGTTTACCCACCAAGCCCTATTTAAGCATCAAGAGAGGAAAGCCAAGGGAGAAAGTTCCTATAGCAAGACCCAGAGCATAAGCGCCGGGCATTCGGAGAGCCATTGATGTGGCTGTGATGCAGGAAAACAGTGAAGGCCATAAGGTAATGTGGCCATAGGACCTGGCCCACATCTAGGTAGGACTTTAAGCAGGGGAGTGGTTTGGCTGGATGAAGCCTGAGACGAGATGCTGGCTGACATGTGGGCAGTGGGTGTGGCCCTGAGGTCAGGGAAAGAGCGGAAGTTCATAGATCCTATGGGAGACATGGTGTTTCCCACCAGCCAACTACAAAGGGCATGAGGGGACACAAGGGCTGTCATCAGAGCACATCTACTAAGAGCTCTCGGTGGCTGCCAGCCAGGCTCCCCGGCCACTAGATGTGGCTCCAAGGCCCACATCCAGGAGATGAAAGTGGCACTTTGTGTTTTGAAGAGATGAACTGAGAACTCAGGCCCCCTCCCTCCCCTGCCTCTCCTCCCAGACACCAGCTGATGGTAAAACTGAGTTGTCCCCATGGAAGATGCCCAAAGTCCATCACTCTTAAAGGCTTGGACACAAGGAGCTCCAGGCTGGACTGTTGGCCACAGAGAATTGGAGAATTGGCCATGATCTTACTGTTTGAAGGTGGGAATAAATGGCTTATTTGCAAAACAGAGCTGAACTGGGTTAGGCCTAGGCCAGGAGGCTGCCCTGACTGCCAAAACATCAGCAGCCTCAGTGATTACTTAACGAAGAGTGCAGAATGTATTGATCCAAGCTAATGGCTCATAGGCGGGCAGAAATGAAATTTATAATCGATACTGAATTGCATCGACTCCACTGATCCAAAGCTTCTGGTGAATGGCCTGCTAATCTGAGCGGGAGCAGAGGCAGCAAGCCCAGGGCCAGCTGCTCCCAGACAAGGTCCAATGTAGTCCACAGAGGGGAGAGGAGCTTCCAAGGAACTCGGCTTGTGGCAATGAGAAACAGTACTGACCACTATTCATTCAGCACTGCTCTGTTTATGAAGCACTTATCAAAGTGTCACTCATCTCATCTTCACCATGGTCTAGAACAGGGGTGTCCAACCTTTTGGCTTCCCTGGGCCACATTGGAAGAAGAATTGTCTTGGACCACACATAAGATACACTAACACTAACAATAGCTAATGAGCTAGAAAAAAAAAAAAGTTGCAAAACTATTTTATAATGTTTTAAGAAAGTTTATGACTTTTTGTTGGGCCAAATTTAAAGCCACCCTGGGCTGCATGTGGCCCATGGGCTATGGCATGGACAAGCTTGGTCTAGGAAGCAGGTAGAATTTGTGTTTTGTTCCCATTTTATATTGAAACCTGAGGCTCCAAGAGGCTAAAGGGCATCAGGCCTCCAAATCCTGTGCCCGATCTATGAACTCATGCCTCCTCACCACGCTCACCACCAAACTAGGAAAAGAAGGAAAACTACAGTTCTGTGTTTTGAGTCTCCAGCTGGCCACTTCTCTGATCACAGGAACAGAAACCATGATCTCGTGCCCTTTAAATTTTTAACATGTGAAAGCAGCCCATGGGTAGGAGAGATCCCGGAGGCAGATTTCTTCCAAACCAAGACCCCCTACAGAGGCACAAGACCTCTTGGATTTGGTCTTTCCTGTCTTCTTTGAACTTGAGGATTCCTGTCTCCTGTTCATTCATTCATTCAGCAAGCATTTTGTGATAGGCTCTGTACTGCATTCTAGAAATTCAGGTGTGAGGAGGGCACCTCCTGTGGCCATAACAAGTGCACAAGTCAGTACAGCAGAGTCGCATGTCCTGCCAGAGGCGAGTGTGCGTTCACAGGGGCAGCATGATGGGTGGCAGTCAACCCCTCCGCTTTGGGAACCCACTAGAGAAGGCTTCACACCATAGGAAACAGCTGCACGGATGCTTCAGGAGTGAGTCAGGGCTTATCAGGCCAGCAAGCACAGAAGTGCAGGGGGATGGCACAACATGGCCCGTGTGGGGACCAGTCACTGGTGGGAAAGAGTGAGGCATGTGGTGTGAGTGGGCAGTGAAGCTGGAGACATGGCTGTGACCTGGCTGCTCACAGGCTCACAGAGGCCCTCTTATCAGTCAACTTCATGCCCGTGTCAGTGACAGTGAGAGCTGTCTTCACCCCAAAAAGGAGCACAGCCTCTTCCAAGGAGATGCAGCAAGAGGGGCCCTACCATGGGAAAATCGCTGGAAGTCCCGCCTGGAGATAGAAGTTAGAGGACATCCATCAAGCTTGTCTTTCGCAGAAGAAGGGGACTTCTGTTAGTCTTAGTGGGGAGAGGTTAGGGGATAGTCTGTCCTCCGGCAGGGACCTGGGTCCTGTAAGAGTCAGGGCCAAGGGCCTAGGAGCCAGCTTCCTGGGTTTGAGCCCTTCACAGTCTTCCTGTAACCCCTGCTGAACACAGCCCATCTCCCCCTAAAGCTCCTTGCTCTTTGTAAATTCTGAGCCTGAGGCCTGCGAATTATAAAAGACAGATTAATGGAAGAAAAGACACATTTTATAGGTAGTTTTTGCGGGAGAGTGAAGGAGACTTCACAGAAAAGAAGTGAAACCTTAAAGAGGCGGTTAAAGCTAGGGACAGTAAACTGTGCAAAGGTGCCTGGGAATTGTGTGGGAAATAAGGCTGGTTTAGTAAAGGTTGTTATGCAACCTCAGGTCTGTCTCCGATATGAATTCACTGTTCTCTTCCTGGTCCAGGAGAGAGGGGGCATCTTTACAAAGGGAAATATACACCCTACTTTTAGGCAGAAAGAAGGAGGAAAGAAAGTTCTCCTGTTTGCTATTTTTTAATTGCCTAGAGCTTAAAATAGTAACACATTTTGGGGTGACATAGGCTGATCCCTTGAATGGCCCCCTGCATTCATTCATCCAGCCTCAGCCTCACCACTGGCCTTCCCCCACCCCCGACTTCCTTGCTGCTACCTTTCCACTCCCACGGCCCCTTGTACTCGCCATGATGACAGTCTCCTGTATGTGGGGGTCTCTGCGCCCCCTTTACCTCTGCTAGGGCAGCATGGCCTTCCTCCCCAGACCCCAGTGGCTGGCCCAGGGTGAACGCACAGGAGGCCCCATGAGCTCCATGGAATCTAGAGCCGTTCACCGCATGGAAGCGCAGGCCAAGCGGCCTGGGTGTCTGTCCCCACTTGCAGAAGACTGGCACCCGCCGAACCAGGAGGCAGACCAGGAAGAGCCAATAAAAATAGCTATATTGATATTTTTAAATCATTAAAATATACTCATTATGGGAAAAAAATCTCAGCTTTCTAGACTACCTTGCACTATGCTAGGATGAGTACTCCTTACCTATGGGGAGTAGGTTGTGCCCATGTTGTCTTTTATCCTAAGCCCTGAAGTGAGACCCATTAGGAGGGGCTGGCTGACTACCCCTCAAATGGGGCACCCAGCAAAGAACAGGTGACCAAAAAGGAACTAAGTAACAAGTTAAATAACACACACACACACACACACACACATAGATATACACACAAACACATAGATATGCATACACATACACACACATACATAAATATATATGCATACACACACACACACACATATATACATATATACATACACGAACACATATACATAATACATATGCTGTCTGAAAGTATCCAGCCTGTAACTATCCTCGTTATTTTGACAATGGCTGGATTTTTTCCAGACAGCCCTCATATGTATATATATATACACACATATATATGGGGGCACTCAGGAGTCATCGTGTAATAAGTCATCGGGCCTCCTCCAGTATTCCCAGGACAGCAGGGGACCCTAACCAGGTCCCCTCGCCCTAGGCTGCAAATCGCATTAAGTTGATGAAACCATTTTGTGCAGCCCCCTCCAGTGTGCCCCTTCCATTACCTCACCTCTCTCTTCTCAATCAATCTCTCGGCCTCAATACTTACCCTTTAAATCAATTGAGCTCTGAGAGCCATCTTGCTAGTTCTCAGCCCAGCTTTAAAGCCCCAGTGACTTTTATAAATCAATTGTGTTTGAGCCCGTGTGCAGCTGTCCTCCGTGCTCTGGGGCTGCACTTACCAAGCTGCAGATAGGCAGCAGCCCTGGCCCCCTGCAAGGTGCCTAACCCCAGTGAGCCCCCGTGCGGGGCCAGAGGCCGAGGGGCCTCCCAAGGCCGATGCTGCCCCAGCCCACTCAAAAGGCCCTGAAAAGTCAGGAGTGTTAGGTGGCTTCTCCTCAGCAGACCCTGAGATGAGGATTTTTATGCAGTAGTTTCTTAGAGGTGCTCCCAGGGGGTACTAGGGAGGGGTGAAGAGAGCAGGACAGAAGAGAGCCAAGCTGGGGTGCAAAGCCCAGGAAAGGGAAATCAGCACCTGATCCAGGGGGACTTTGAAGAGTGACTTCCACCTTTTTACCCCTCTGAGTAGTTTCCAGCTAGAAACCAGGCGGGGGGGACTTTCAGACCCCGCACCCAGGAGTCCTTAGCCAAGGACTGACCAGGTAGGGGTGAGATGTAAACTCCCAAGCACTTCCAGGTCACCCAGTGCCCGCTCAACATGGGCTCCCTGTCTTCCCAAACACCCAGCAGTCCTGAAAAACCTCCCCAGGCTGAGTTGCTAAGCTAAAGGGGGTCAGAGGGAGAGCAGACAAACAGGAATTCAGGGGAACTTGGGCAACGTGCCCACATGATCCACTGCGTAAGGTACCCGGGATGTGTTCTCAAACGTTTCTAAGTTTCTGCAGCTGTCAGGTCCCTTGTCACAGGCTGGGGGGGTTAGGACTGTGCACCCTCACTGAGCCCCGCCTTATTCGAGATGGAATGGAGCAGACAGGCTGGAGTGGGCCCAGGCACCCCCAGCAGGGCCACAGACGGGCCTGGGCCGTGCTTCACGAAGCATCGCCTGTGGCCTGGACAGGTGGAGCAGGCAGAGGCTGGGCCTCTCTGGTTTGTGTTGAGGTCCACAGCCCAGTGTGGCGCTGGTCACAGATTAGTGCTCTCGACATTTATCAAACTTGTGATACTTTATTTGCTGCTTTAGACCTCCCAAGGGACCCAGCTGCATTCCATTTTAGTTTTTCTTTTGCTTGACACGAGCAGCACTGCGTTCATTCCCTATATGAAATGCATCACCCTACAGCTCAGTCCTGCCCTCACGCACACACGTGCACCATCAAGGACTCATGGTGACTTCGCTTGGGTGTTGTGTTTTTCCTCCCTTTTTATATGGTTTTATATTTTGTGTGTTGTTCTGCAGCTGACTTTCTTTCACCACTATAATAAAATTAAGTAAATGTGAAAGCAGAAAAGGGGAGATGGCAGGGCTGGTGATACATATGGCTGGTCAGGAGGGGCCTTGCTGTGAAAGTGGCGTTTGAGGAAAGAATAACGGGGCTAGGAGGAGGTCCTGCCGGGACAGGGGGCGACACATGTGTAGTATGAGGGACTGCAGAGGCCAGTGTGGCCAGGACTGGGGCAGCCTGGTCACGGGGTCACACGGCCCGGCCCTGAGGACCTTGTAGGCTGTAGTGGTGACCTGGACCTTTACACAGAGCAGGAAGTGGAGTCCTGCAGGGAGCAACATGGTCTAACCCGTGTCTTTAGCATCTCACTCCAGCTGCCCAGAGACTGCAGAGAGACAGCAGAGCGGAGACTGAAGAGGCTCCAGCTGTGATTCAGGAGACGGATGATGCAGGAGCAGGCAGGGCAGAGGGTGGTGTTCCTGCTGACAGATGGGAGATCAGGTTTTGGGGCAGGGAAAGACCAGGAGTTCGGCTTTGGACATGTGACCTTGGAGGTGTCAGGTGGGGTGGACATGTGAGTCTCGGGTTCAGGACTGAGCGCTGCACAGGCACCTTGAGCACAGTGAGGGTGTTTAAATCCTCAACACAGGAGGAGATCCCTGAGCCAAGGAGTGTGGGTAGGAATGGAGTCCAAGCACTAGCCCCGGGCCCCAATGCCACTCGGTGGGGAAGACGAGGCGGCTGACAGTGGAGGCTGTGGAGGAGGGGAGATGCAGGAGGAAGAGGTCTCGGAACCCAAGGGGAGAAATGGGACTGGAGGACGGAGAGACCAACTCGGTCAGGTGCGACAAGCGGTCGAGGAATGGGAGGACTGACGTGACGCTGGGATTGAGCAGTGTGAGGGTCCCTGATGGCCTGGATTAGAGCAGTTTGGATGGGACAGAGCTCGGGGAAGCCTGACTGGGTGGAGAGAGCAACAAGCAGTCAGGGAGAATGAAAAAGTTCTGGAGGTGGATGGTGGTGACGGTTACGCAGCAATGAGAAGGCATTGAAGGCCGCTTACCTGTACACTTCAAAATGGTCACAATGGTCAAAACAGTAGATGTCATGTTATAGATGCTTTACTGCCAAGAAAGGGAATAGGGGAGGGATTGGAGAAAGAGTGAAGACACGGCTTCCGAGGTGTCTGTTAAACAGGGGAGCTAACTATTAGCATATACATTCACCTCATTCTTTTTAGCTTCAGCAGAGCATCCTCTGAGGTGAATGTAGCAGACTTTATTTAGCTACTTCCCGATTGTTTACATTTGGGTTTTTCCTGTTTTGAGGGGATCACACAGAGTGCTTCCAAGGGCATCCTTGGGTATGACCAGCTATGCCCTTACGGTCTTTCTACAAGAGAGAGGCAAGAGGCAGAATTGCTGGGTCGTAGAGTAGGCATGTTTTTAATTTTAATAAATATAGCCAGTTGCCCTCTACATAGTGGCTTATAATAACTCACAACCTCACCAACACATGATATTCCCAAACTTTAAAAAATTAGCTTTCTAAAGTTGTAGTCCCCAATTACTATTCAAGTTCAGCATCTCTACACCTCTTTTTGGACAGCTGTACTTCCTCTTCTGTACATTGCCTGTTTACTTCTTTAATTTGTTCAACTCTGAGAAAGGACCCCTTCTTCCTTGACAGGAAAACAGCGTGAATCAGTCAGTGTGTCCTGTGCTGCCCCTGTACTTCATGTTGCCTTAGCAACCCCTTGATGATACACAGCCCTTTGGCCTCTCTAATAATGAATGACCCTTTGGATACTTGAATTCCATTTCCTCCACCCTGCGGTGTGACCCCTTGAGTTTGAGCTGACTTGTGTTTTCATCTGGGACAGCCCTTGAGCAGAGAGAAACCAAGCGGTCATCTTGCCCACGCATGAGAGTGCTCCCTGTTTAAGCGGGTTTTCCCCTGCCTCCCTGGCCCCACTGACCGGAAGCTCTTAGGGGCCACTCAGGCTCAGTTCTACTTGGGAAGAATTGTACTGTCTCTACTGATCAGAGCTTACTGGGTGTGAATCTTGCCTCTGCCACATCTCAGTGATATTTGTGACCTTGAGTGAGCTGTTTGCCTCCCCTGCATCTCAGTCAGAACCTGTGAGAAATCAGTTATGCTGCGGAATAAGTAAAATTACTCATGTCTGTGGCCTGGCCCCAGCTTTCAGCTCTGGCCTTCGCAGGCACATGTGCTTGTCCATCCTGTCTCCTGCCCACCCCCCAACCATCGCCTTGTTGGTGCATTGAGTTTCTTTTTTCTCCCATGTCGGCCCATCTCAGGCTAGCTTTTCTAGGAAGGTGGGGCCCATGATAGTACAGTGAGAGCCAAGTCTGTCACACCCATGGGCTGAGAAAGCTCAGAGGGACGTCCACTCTCACCAGGCCACATGCTAGGGTTCAGGACGCCCAGCACAGAGCGGGCCAGGACACCTGAAGGGTTCATGGCACCCTGGCACAGGCACAGGTCAAGAGTGATAGTGATATAAAGGGGGGGGTCACAGTCAGAGCCAAGCACAAAGAGAACAGGGTGAGAGTTGGTTAAGGTTGGTACAGGTGAGTTCTCTAACACCCAGCAGGTTGGTCCCCATAGTCCAGGTGCCCCAGAGCATGGGGAAGGCCTCATCACTGCTACAGGACCCATGTCCACAATCATCTGTGCTCCCCGCCCCCTGCCATAGACCAGGATGTGGTCTCACTGTTCCAGGCTGATCCTCACCGTCATCTGAGCCCAGGCTCCACACCTGTCAATTCCTGGACCTTTCAGGCCCCTCCCTGGCTCATCGCCCCACCTGTTCCCACCCGTAGCCTCACCTCTTCCAGGCCAAACACCTTCACCTGTCAGCTTTTAAACAGGCACAGGTCCCCATGTCTTAATAAGGGACACCCTGCCCTCCATTTCACCGTCCACTCCGGACACGTTCATCCTTCTCTCCCCTCCTTCCAGGGACCAGCCCTGGAAGAGTTCTCCCTGCTCTGACTGCACCCCGAGCCCCCACACCGCTGGCCCCCTCTGTATAGGTGTTTCCTGCCCCACCCTCCACCTGTGACCTTAAGCCTTTCTCTGCCATGCCAAAAGGGCGTGCTTTTCCTTTTCTTACAGCCCTCTGCGTCCTCTGAGCACTCTCTCCCTGGTGGTTCTCCCAGCCCTCTGGCAGCTTCTCCAAACTTCACTCCAAGTTTCTGGGTGTCTGGGCTTTGTTCCTCTTTTTTCCTCACTCTAGAAGCCTCCTGGGAGATCTCATGGATGCCTGGCAGCGTCATGAAGCGGTTAAGTGCACAGGTGAATTCAAATTTGAAAACAGGCTATGCCATTGGCTCACACTGTGGTGGCCCTGAGCAGCTTACTTACCTCACCAAACCTCAGCTTTGTAAAACCGAAGTAATAACACTTGTGAGAATTAAATGAAATAATTTACGTAGATGATTCAGTCCAGTCAAAGGCGATGGTGTCCAAGCCCTCGGTGACTAGAGACTCCTATTACTATTACTACTGTCATTCAGCAAACCATATTTAGGCTTTCTGTGTGCTGGGTGCTGATCTGAAGCCACTTCTCTCCTGAGCTCAGCTCTGTCCCACACTCCTGAGGCCACATCTGATTTCCTCCTGCACATATCCCCTTGGGTGTCAGAGACACCACAAAAATCCAACATGGACGAGTTGAACTCCTTATTGCTCTGTATTGTCCTGGCCCTGTCCCCATTCCTTTCCCTGACTCCATATACTGTCAATCATCAGCCCCCTCCTCCCAAATGTCTCTGAGGCTGTCCCCTGCTCTCCACCCTCCCAGAAAGGCACCTCTACCCTCCACCCCATGCCTCCCCTCCCCTGGTTTGGTCCCATCAGATTCTCCAGTGAGGATCCCAGGCCTCCAGGTCCTGGTCTCAGGATCTCCCTCCTCAAAACTGCCTGGACCAAGACTGAAGATTCCAAACATAGGATTATTCAAAACAGGTGTGTGTATGCAGGTGTGCATATGCGTGCACACACACAGAGATTCACACACATATG
This sequence comes from Craseonycteris thonglongyai, assembly GCA_004027555.1. NCBI lineage: Eukaryota > Metazoa > Chordata > Mammalia > Chiroptera > Craseonycteridae > Craseonycteris > Craseonycteris thonglongyai. The sequence continues at coordinate 17,965 of PVKE010011348.1, read as the reverse complement.
CTACACACACTCACTTGCAGAAATACACTTGTGTGTATCCTCTTACACTCACAAATATACCCTCACACGTTCTTGTATTCATAACCACACAATTATGCATCCATACCCTCGTATGTACTCATGCATGCATACACACACACATTTGCAAACATACATACTCATGCATGCACGTACTCATAAACATACATACACATTCACACACTTATGCATGTACACTCTCTTACACATATTAGGTCTGAGAACTAAGGTCACAAAGTTGCCATCATATGCTTACGTTAGCAGCACTGTACGAACAACTCGCTAAGGTTTCATAACCATGATATATAAGTGTCTCAGCTATGTTGGAGTCAGCGTGTGGTGGTGTGTTACTAAATGGCATTCATTATTGTTGTTGTGTGTTTTTGTGTGCTGTTGTGAGAATGTTGGAGTTGGAGTTTACCAAGACCTTGTGGAGAGGCAAGACAATGTTTGGGGCCATGTCATCACTGGTGATGAAACCTGGGTGTACCAATACGACCCTGAAACAAAGTGTCAAAGTGCACAATGAAAGTCAGCCAATTCTCCACAACAAAAAAGGTTCCATTAAGTCCAAATCAAGAGTCAAAAATGATGTTGTTAACCTTTTTTAATATCAAAGGGATTGTTCATTGTGAATTTGTACCAACTGTACAAACAGTCAACCAAGCTGACTATTTGGAAGTGCTGAAAAGGCTGCATGAAAAAGTTAAATGAAAACTATCTGAACTTTTTGCCTACAACTCTTGGCTCTTGCATCACGACAACACACCAGCTCACACGGCACTGTCTGTGAGGGAGTTTTTAGCCAGTAAAACAACTGGCTAAACACTACCTATTCGCCTGATCTGGCCCCCAATGGCTTTTTTCTTCACCCAAAGATAAAGGAAATATTGGAAGGAAGACATTTTGATGACATTCAGGACATCAAGGATAATATGATGACAACTCTGATGGCCATTCCAGTAAAAGAGTTCCAAAATTGCTTTGAAGGGTGGGCACAGCGCTGGCATCGGTGCACAGCTCCCAAGGGGAGGACTTTGAAGGTGGCCGTAGTGCTATTCAGCAATGAGATGCGTAGCACTTTTTCTAGGATGAGTTTGTGAACTTAATAGTCAGACCTTGTACACTCACATACTTGCATACACTTATGCATGCATATATACCACACACACTCATGCACACACACATTCATGCACACAGAATTTTCAGGAAAGGGTGGATCCTCTGGCTCTCCATTGTCATCATTCTTGGGAATAGGTACATAGACACACCATGCAAGCTACATTAGTACATGCCAGGCCGTTATTCATGCTGCTTTAAAGGTGAAATTGAAGTGAAAAGAAAGAGACGAATTTCAATGGAGTGACTGTGGGAGGGCCACTTGGAGGCAGTGAACCTGGCCCCAGGCCTTGAATGGAATGTAGGACTTGAACATTGAGAATGAAAGGGCATTGTGATGGGCTGTTGTCAAGTGTGACTGGAGCTGAGGACAGTGATTATCAGAATCTCTTGAGCTGCTTCAAAATCCATGTTCCAGATCCTTCCCCACAAAGTTCTGGTTCCACAGACCCAGAGAGCAGTATTTCTAAGGCCACTTGGTGGTGTAATATGCAGCCACCTCTGGCAGCCAGAAGCTGGATGGGTGAGGAGGTGTGTGGTCAAGCTGGGTGGCACTGTCCTGTGAAAGGACCATGAGTGCCAGGATGGGAGGTAGATTTTACTCTGCACATAGTTGGTAAATGCCACAGCTACTTTTGAGAAAAGAAGTAAAATGATTAGATCTGTGTTTAGTAAGATCTCCTTGGCAGCTGCATATCTCTTGGAGGCTCCTCAGGGGCAGGAGGTAAGAGGAAGGGGTCTAGGCAAGGACAATAAGAATTTGAATTGGTTCACTAAAGGAGAAATGAAAATGGCATAAAAGTGCCGAGAGAATCTTCAGAACTCAGAAACTAGTTGACTGCAGGGCCTGAAGAGGAGAGATTTATCAAAACCACTCCAAGTTGTCGGGGCACATTGGCCGTGAGCCCTCGGAAAGGAGGGTAGGGAAGCACACTTGAGCAGGGGCTGACTTTGGATGTTAGCTCAGGTGATCCTGAACCATCCCTGTGGAGATGACCAGCAGATGTTTCACATGTGAGCCGGATGTTCTGGAGAAAGATCTGGGCAGAAATAAAGGCATGGGACTCATGATCTGGGCATTTATGGTCAACAGCAGGGCTTTCAGGGAGAACAGAGGAAGTGGAGACCCGAACAGGCTGGGCAGGCCGGAAGAGACGTGGGCGCAGACACGGGCAGCTGGTCTTCACAGTGGGAGGAAGCTTCCAGAAGAGGGCAAAGGGGATGCTGGGATGGCTCAGAGGGTTGAGCACTCGTCTTGCAGCCCCAGGGTCAGGGTTGGAGGATCGAATCTGGGCCCTGGCCCATGCCGACCCATACACTGAGCTGGGGTGTGCCCCCAGTTCGATACTTGCCAGGGCAAGCTTCTCATGTAGGAGGCCCCCAGCCCGATTTCTGCCCTGCTCGGCCCTACACCCACCTGTGCAACAAAACTATATAAAAAACTAATGTACAACTATGGAGACTGCTCTGGGCTCTCTCCCTCCTATCTGTCTCTCTCTGTCTCTGTGGAAAAAAGCAGAAGAGGGTGAGCAACTTTGTCTTAGCGCCAAGGGGTACTAGAGGCTGAGAACCAGAACCAGATTTCACCAGAGCAGTTGCAGGAGAAGAGAAACTCTCCAAATGCAAGGGATCGGCAGGTTTGGGGGTAAGAAAAGAGGCTGGGAATATGGGCTCCCGTCTCAAAAGATGGTTGTCAATAGGAGGAGGTGACAGCACCAACGCCGCACATGTGCTCATTTGAGCTGAGGGGTAGCAAATGCCACCCTTCTACCTTCCTCCCACATCAGAGCCCCACCCCCCTGAGGCCCAAATCCTGGTCACCTTCAAGGCTCAACCCAGGTGCTCTCCCAGCTGGTGGCTTCACAGATGCCCACAGCACAAAGGTCTGCAGCTCCATGTAAGCCTCGCAGCCTTGACCTCCGCGTGGCTGGGCACTTTCATCTCTGTGTGGTGGCTCTTGGTGCTTTGTGTCCCTGCCAGACTGGGAGCTCCGGAGGCACACGAACAACTCTGGGTCCTGCACTGCACCTGAGGACTTCTGTAGCTTCCGAAGGCATGAGTGAGTGAATGAGTGCTTGCGAGCAGAAGAGCCCCAACTTTGAAGTGACCTTCACCTGCATCCCTGGGGGACAAGCCTGCCCTGGGCCTGCTCCCAGGCCCCCTCCAGACACTCAGCTCTGGAGCTAGAATGCCAGCGCTGTGTGACTTGAAACCTTGGCTTCCATATTTCCAGAACTGAATAAGTTGATTCAGGAAATGCTGAGGACAGGAACAGTGGTTATTAATAAATCATAACAATGATTATTTCCATTTTGAGATACTCACTTGGGCTTAAAAGTAATATCTGTGTGGTTGATCAGCAGGGGAAAGTTCTGGGCTGGTTTGGTAGCCTAAGTAGCACCTGCAGGAAGTGCTCCCTGGGGGTCTGAGGGGCTCAGGAAGTGCCCCCTGCTCCCCTCCGTGGGAGCAAAGCTGAGGCAGGGGCAGGACAGGAACAGAGATGGCTACAGCTCCCTGCCTGAGGGCTGGCCCAGCCTGCCTGCCCAAGCCTTCCTGGCCTGTTCCCTCCATACCTGCAGCCCTCAGGAAAGCGAGGCCCAGGACTTGGGGATCAGGACAAAAATGCCAACCCTCCTTTGTCTTGCCACGTTGAGGGAACTGCAGGCCAGTCACTCTTATGGTTATTTACTTACTTCATAAGAATGCTGGGCACCGACTCTCTGCCAGTCTCAGCGTCCAGAGTCCTGTGCTCTGAGGTCCTGGCTTCCTGAATGGACAGTTGGACGGAAAGCAATTCTGCACCGCAGGGCTGAGGGCTCCCCCGCGCTCCTTAGTTTCCGGCTATGCTAACGAGCCACCAGTTTTTGTTGAGCTCCTGCCCTGTGCCTGCCCTGAGCAGGATGCTGTGGGGATGTGAAAAGAAGGGCAGGTGCATTCCTGGCCCTAGCAGTGTCATGAACCTGTGAAATGGGACAGCTTCAGGCCCTGTCATAATAGAGGACAAGAGACAAAGCCAGGGATATGGTTGGTGCTAGATAGAACACTCCATGAAGCCCCAGTGGGTCTGTGGAAGGACGGAGAGTTCTAAGCAGCCCTTGCAGACTCCCGGTGAGAGCAGACAGGAGGCCTGAGCCAACCCACCCACTTCACACAGTCTTCACCCATCGGGGCCCAGCTTTCTGCTAAGACTCGTGTTAGAAATCTCCAGTAATTAAAAAACAAAAACCTAGGCCACCGTGGTGATTTCATTTCACCAGAGATTCTTGACCCTTTAAAGGAATTTTAAAGATTAGGATACTGAGACCCAGAAAAGAAAACTCAGTAACCAAGGGGGACACACCTCTCTCCTGCCCCGCCCCTTAACCCTTTGTCAGACTCCACCAGAATACTCAGGTCATAGTGACCCTCGTCTCATCATCATTTCCACATCCCCAGAGGCCAGCACAGGCCCAGAGCCTGGACAGGAATCTGCACGTGGCTGCTGAATCCAGTCCCCTGACAGCTGGAGATGGAAGGGCACATACAGCCCTAGGAGCTGAACAGCCTAATGCCCGGAGGTCCCCGTGGGCCTGGCCCCCTGCTGCCTGCCAGCAGCTTAGCCCAGCCTCACCCGGGTACCTGGAAATGAGAGGCATCCTTTCCAGGGCCTCGGGGAGACTTCTGGGAAGGGCTGAGGCTCATCAAGTGGGGAAGAGGGCCCAGCTGGCTGGTGGACCTATGAGGATGCCTGCCCTCATGCAGCCTTGCGGACCAGGGCTAGTCAGTTAGAGAGCACAAGAGCAAGCCAGTGCTCCGTGCAGTGTCACCCTCAGGCTGGCTGGCTGACTGTGAAGGCTGGTCAGGGTGACAGCAGATGAGCTGTTGATCAGGGCCTGACCTCATGCAGTTCGAGTCTCTTTAGCGGGACTCTGGTGCTTGCTGGGTCCACCCTTTGGACGTGTCATATGTGGAAGTGGTAGGATGGTGCTCTGGTATAGTCTGGTCATCAGATGTGTTGGTTCTAGAGTCAATTGCAAGTGGCTCCTGTGCAGATCAAGTTCAGCCCCCACTTGTGCTTGCCTTGGGGCCATCTCGTAAAAGCTACAAAGTGATCTGCAGTTTGCTGCCACTTTTGCGGGGCTTGAAAGTGTTTAGGAGAAGCTGTTCTGTGAACTGAGTCTGGCTGTCACTAGTGTTAGGCTTGGGACCCTTTGGTGGGCACCACGACGGAGCTGAGGCCAGCTGCCACTTGTAGCATATTTGTGGCCACTTAATTGAGGTTATGTTCCAAACCAAGACTGGTCACTGATTATGCCAGGCTTGGGGCTACCTGATGGGAGTTACGATGCAAGCTGAGACCAGTCACCACTTGTGCCGGGCTTAAGGTAGCTAAGCAAGAGGTACAGTGCACACTGAAGCCAGCCATTGCTTTTGGGGGGGTTGTGGTCCTTTGAGAAATGTTAGAAAAGTCTGCAATGAACGTTGAGGCAGGCAGCTTATGTGGAAGAGCCACAAGAAGAGGTTCAGCCTGGCACACCAAGTGGGTGAGGCAGTCTTGGGGAATCACCAGAGTGGGGTGTGCGGTGTTACCTAGGTTAGTGGAGAGCTCAGATTTGGTGCCCACCTATGCCTACTTGCTGAGTCAGGAAAGTACTCAACAAAAAAACCATGGCTCTTGCCAGTACATTCATCCCAACACTTGCCCCTGCAGCTCTCAACCCGAAGCTAACCAATTTATTTCCTCCCATATGTTTCTGGTGCTTGTTGAGCTACTGCCCCCACTGGAGCTCAGAGTGAGTGAGTTTGTGAGAGCGTGAGTTTGTGCAGGCCCCTTTAAGACCTGCAGTAGGTCTCCAACAGACTTCTACTCACTTGGGTGCAATCCCAGCTGGTTTTCACAGCCAGCTGTTATGGAAACTCCTTTTCCAGCACTGGAATCTGGCCTGAGAAGCCTGGTGAACTGGGACCTATCACTTCTCTGGGGAGGACTTCAGCAGCCTCAATATCCCTCCCAATTCTTAACCACCACACCATGTGTGTGGGGCCTACCCATTCTTTATCTCTGCCCTTCCTACCAGTCTCAGCGTAGCTTCTCTATATCCTTAATAATAGGACTTCTGTTCAGCTAGTGTTCTTGTGGTTCTTAGCATGATCGTTGTTTTATACTTTAGTTGTAATTTTGAAATGGTGTCAGAGGAGTCGAGCACAGCATTTACCTACTCTGCCATCTTCACCAAAATTCTTACATTTCTTATTTCACCGCTCTATCCCCAGCACATGGAACAGTGACCAACGCATAGTAGATACTCAATAAGTAGTTGTTGGATGAATAAATGAATGGCCAAGAAAAAATGAAAGGGTAAATGTGTGGCTCCATGGTGGATGCAGGCACGGATGCATGGATGCATGGATGGATGAACAAGCCTGGGGAATTGGAAAACCTAGGAACCCAGAGGCATAGCAGTAACTAGCCAGGCAGACAGGCTGTGTACCTATCCCAGGTGAGTAATCTTGGGCTCCTGCTGCTGAGGTGCTCCAACCCATGACCCTTTGAACCCTAGGGCCAGGCACGATCATGCCCTAAGCTCCAATATCCTGGGCACAGGCAGCTGGGAGGCCAGGATGGTCCAAGGGCTGAAAGCAGGCGTCCATCCTTCCTGCTCACTGTGTGTGTTCTTGACTTCCAGCTCGCTCCAAAAGCCTGGTGATGGGGGAGCAGAGTCGAAGCCCCGGGCGGCTGCCCTGCCCCCACAGGCTGGGCCCGGTGCTGAAGGCTGGCTGGCTGAAGAAGCAGAGGAGCATCATGAAGAACTGGCAGCAGCGCTGGTTCGTGCTGCGTGGGGATCAGCTTCTCTACTACAAGGACAAAGATGAGACCAAGCCCCAGGTGAGAAGCACGTAGCCTGTGTCTGGTAGGCATCACGGCGGGGCTCCAAGGGAAGGTTATTTATGCCCAGGAGGTAGGGGGACGCAGAGTGACCTTCCTGTCTCGACCTCCACCCCTCAAGCACCCAAGCCACTGACTCCACTCAGAGTGACACTTCACCAGGATTTCCGAAGTGATTTTCATTCTCAGCCCTTAGGTTCCTGGTATCACAGCCTGTTTTACTCAAACACATCCACAGCTTTAGTAATGTACATGTTGCCTCACGATGTTAATAGACATCATCTGTGCACAGCTCAAGACTACAAGTCTTCCCTGTGTCCTTTTCAGCCTCTCTGTGCTTCCAAGGAGACACAGGCATACCCATTCCAGTACTTCCACTGTCCAGAGAAGTGGGTACCTAGATAAATCTAACCAACTGAAATCTGGCTCCCTGTGAAACCCTCCTGTTGGATGCCTCTGCCTCCCAGTGGCTGCTTTGTTTCTACCAGCACTTTTAAGATCCTCCTCAGGTGCTTAACACGTGTGCCTTTCCACCCAAACGACACAAAGTTCACTTACTCAGAGCTAGTGGCCTCACCATGCTGTGGTGTGGCCTGGTTACCGTTGGGCCACACACACGCCATAATGAAGTGCTGTCCTCCAAGGCCGCTGGATGTGCGGGGCTTGGGCAATCTAGTCCTTGTTATGTGATTCAGAGAGAGACTAGGACATCAGGGAGAGAATAGGACATCCCATTTCTCTTGGGAAGAATGGGGAAGTGAATTAAAGAACTAATTCCTGGGGAAGCCGGGATGGCTCAGTGGGTTAAGCGCTCACTTTGCAGCGCCGGGGACCAGGGATCGAATCCCGGCCCCGGCCATTGCGGAACCATATGCTGAGCTGGGAGCTCCCCAGGTTCAGTTCTCTCTCTGTCTCTGTCTCTCTCTCTCTCTCTGTTAAAAATAAATAATAAAAATATATTAAAAAAAAAATAAGTTGCATTTAAAAAAAAAAAAAGAACTAATCCCAAAGGAAGTGGTAGTCACTGCTCCAAGTCAGAAAGAAAGCGAGATTCTTTACCTGGGTTTAGCAGTCCCAGAGCCTTGGTGGGCAAGAACCTGAACTCACCTCAGCGGTTCCCACAGTGTGATGGGGAATCTGGGGGGTGCAGAGAGGGTGCTCAGCGATGGACAAAATGGGAGGAGATATCTGGGCACAGGTACCTGGAATCAAGTCCACATCACAGTGAGAAAATGCCTCCAAACTTCACCTGTCTTTCAGTTCTTCTGAGTATATCAAGAAGAAAGTGTCAATTTGGTGCCAATATGTCTATAACACTTCTCCAGTACTTGGGGTCCTGCCTTGAAAAAAGTTAGGGGTGGAAGGAAAAGCAGGCCTCATCTCAGTGACTATAGTAGCAATAGCAACTGGCTGCAAGTTAATAACTCTGTATCCCCTGTGTTAACTATCCCCTAATAGTTAACTTCTGTTTATTGAAAGTAATACTGGTTTCCATTCATGAGAGTGATACCATGTTTTCTTTCCTGAAATATAGCTAAGTTAAAAACAAAATCTGTCACACAGCACTGTGAATGTCCTTAATGCCACTGAACTATACACTTAAAAATGGTTAAAATCCCCAATAAATTTAATAAATAAAAATGTTAAAACCCCAATACATTCAATAAATAAAATTTTCAACATCGGTTAAAATAGCAATTTATATATTGTGTATACGAGGGCTGTCCAGAAAGTACCCAGCCAAGTAATATGAAGAATAGAGGCATGTGTGGCTGGATTTTTTCCGGACAGCCCTCATATTTTACCACAATAAAAAGTACAATAAGTGAAACTGCTTAAGGAAAATGTTCACATAAATAATAGTAGAAATAAGAGGTGGGTATGACAAAAATCAGGAAGGCGGGTCTAAAGTTTAGGAAACCTTGATCTTATCCAGCTGTCCTGGTTGTATAAGGAGTGGAAACAAGTCCCAGGGAGGCATCAGATCCCTGAAGGGAGCCAGCATCATGTCCAGGCTCCTCTTTGGGCCCTTCTGAGCCTGGCTGACACCCCCACACCCTCTTGTGACATTATTGCTTCCCATAATCCCCCGCCCACAAGCCTGACTGCTGAGGCAGCTGCGTCACGCAGGTCCCACTCTCAGGAGCCTGTCAGCTCTGACTCACTTCGCTTGTACAGTACGATCTCAAGCCCGTGTGTCTGCTGACAGCGTGGCCCACAAGCTTCCACTTAATTGCATGAACTACATGTAATGGACTAATTCTCAATATCTGGTTCTGAAAAAACGGGCCCTGCTCACTGTCTACAGTGACAGAAGTGCCCAGGCGGTGAGCACCCTCCTGACAGATGGTCTGTCATCTGTCTAGCAGATGTAATCTTCTAGAGTAGGGATGTACAGCTACCCTTGATGCTGCCGAGAGCTCATGGCACATGAAAAGGATCACTCTCAGTCCACACTGTGTTCTCTCTCCAAAGCCCTCTCTCTTCCTCTTTCCCCTTCTCACTAGCAAGAGAGTTGGCAGAGGATATAGAGTGTAGAGATAGAGTAAGGTGACCAGACGTCCCGCTTTTGGCGGGACAGTCCCAATTTTTAACAATTTGTCCCACGTCCTGTGGTGTTTTTAAAAAGTCCCGATTTTTGGAAAGAATGCACGACAAGCTAGGGAACGGCAGGAGATAGACCAAATTTTTAATCAAGAACCCCTTCCCCCCCGGTCAACGGTGTCCCACTTTACCAATGTTAAAATCTGGTCACCTTAAGATAGAGGCAGAGGCAGAGGCAGTGGCTTGTATAAGCTCAGATGCAAGGACTAGGCAAAGGTGCATTAAAACAGAACCTGAGAGGGTGCCCCCATCCCTCCAGCTTTTCCCAGCACATGTCCCTGGTGGTTTCCAGAAGACAGACTTACAGCTTCACTAATACAGGAGTCCAGGTCTTTTCATCTTAGTGGTTTTAGCTTCTGCTTGAAGTGTTCCCTGGGCTGTGAAAACTCCTTTGTTGATCACATTCTTTGTTGATCAGCCTGGGCTATTTGCACTGCTTGAGGATTCATTGAGTCTGGTTACCCTAGTACTTCATGGGTGGTTTCTCAGCTCTGAGTAGAAATGGAATACAACAGAAATAGAAAGTGTAACTTCTAAAACATAAGACCAAAAAAAAAAAAAGTAACAAATTATATGTGATCAGCTCAACAAATGGGCAGAAAATGGGAGGAAGGAAAATAAAAAAGAAAGGAAGCCAAATAGAAAATGAAATGTAAATAAATTAGATAGCAAGGAACAGGTACAAACATTTCAGTTGTCATAATAAATGTGACCACGTCAGATTTGTCTCTTAAAAGACAAAAAGTGAAAAATTGACTTTAAGAATGATAGGTCTCCATTGTATAAATGTACCATGGCTTCTTTATCCAGTTTTTTATTGATGGACATTTAGGTTGTTTTCATATCTTGGCTATTGCGAATAATGCTACAATGAATATAGGGGTGCATACATTTTTTTGAATTCGTGTTTTGGAATTCTTTGGATAAATACTCAGGAGTGTAATTGCTGGATCATAGGTAGCTACATTTTGAATTTTTTGAGGAACTTCTATCCTGTTTTCTACAGTGGTTGGACCAATTTGTAATCCCACCAACAGTGCATGAGTATTCCCTTTTCTCCACATCCTTACCAACACTTGTTGTTGGCTGATTTATTCATGATAGCCATCCTGACAGGAATGAGGTAGTATCTCATTGTGGTTTGATTTGCATTTCTCTGATGATTAGTGATGTTGAACATCTTTTTGTGTGTTGATTGGCCATCCGTATGTCCTCTTTGGAGAAATGTCTATTCAGGTCCTCTGCCCATTTTTTAATTGGATTGGTTGGGGCTTTGGAGTACTATGCAGCCATAAAGAAGAATAAAATCATACCTTTTGCAACATGGAGGGAACTAGAAGATAATCATGCGAAGCGAAATAACTCAGACTGAGAAAGACAGTTACCATATGATCGCACTTATATGTGGCATATATATATAAATAAACAATGAAAACAGAAAAGAAAAAAATGCTCATGGACACAGACAATAGTTTAGTGGCTGCCAGAGGGTCAGGGGGAAAGGGTGTGGGGGAGGGGGAAGGGGACAGGGCTCCAAGTATATGGTGATTAAAAAAAACAAAAACCTGATTCTAGGTGGTGAATTCATATGCACATAGATGATATATAGTGTAGAATTGTACACATGAAACCTATGTAACTTTGTTGACCAATGCCACCCCAATAAATTTAATAATAAAAAATTTTAAACCAAGAAAGAAAGAAAAGAAAGAAAGGAAGGAAGGAAGGAAGGAAGGAAGGAAGGAAGGAAGGGAGGGAGGAAGGAAGGAAGGAAAGAGAAAGAAAACCATGGGGGAAACTCCAAAAATAAATAATAAAGCAATAAGCAAAAAGGTTTATGAAACAATGGACAAAAAATAAGCCAGCAAATGCAAGCAAAAAGAAAGTAGATTTAACAACATCAAAATCAAATTAAAAAAAAAAATTTCTTTTGAGGGAGAGACAGATCAAAGGTGGAGGGCCCAGAGCCATCTTCACAGCCAACTGTCATCAGTTTTCCATTTAGTTTCACTCCACAGGTGGGCGCTGGGCTGTGCAGGGCAGGGACCAAGCTGGAGGCCTCCCCCATGGGAGGCATGCCCCAGCCTGGGGCCCCCTACATGGAAAGCACTCCAGGGGTGGGAGCCAAACTGGGGGCCTCCTACATAGGAAGCTCACTCCAGTGAGAACTAAATGAGGCCACACCCCAGTTCAGCACATGGGTCCCCAGGAGCTGGGCCTGGATACGATCCTCGGTCCCCAGGGCTGCAAGATGAGCACTCAACCCTCTGAGCCATCCCAGCTTTCCCAAAATCAAATAAAATTGAATTCAAAGATAAGAACAAAAGGGAACAAAGAGAAATATTTCATAATAAGAAAAATAACAACCAGCCAAAAAAATAGAGCAGCTGTGAACTTTTAAGCTTTGAATACATAGCTTTGAAGGATATGTAAACAAAGAAAAGCAATACTCATTGTTCTCCATCTTTTTCAAAAAGTGACATGGAGACACAATTAGTGACAATAGTACAAAAGAAAAAAAGACTTGGAAATTAAGAACAAAATGAAAGAGTGAGGGTGTGCATGCAAGAGAGAGAGAAATCTATGCAAGAGGAAATGAAACATACATACATCATAATACCTCCTAACTTACTAAGAAAGCCAAGACTTAAATTCAAACTTCCAGTGTAGGATGACAGATTTAAAAGCCACCAAATTCTGGTAAAGAGCAGTAAAGGCTTGTTTTGAAACTGCAACCACACCTAGGTGGAAAGGACGGGGAGGAGCCGCAGCAGCATCCGGGTGTTGGAAAATAGATGGGCAGAGGTAGCTAATTTAGCAGACGCGAGAGAGCTAAACCCAAGCGGCACTGGGGAAGCACAAAAAGACATCTGGTTTACAAACAGCCACCCCACCAAAGACTCAGCAATTGGCAGGACCAGATATCTCTGGAAATGAGAGCAACAGAGGAACTAAAAACAGAACTGGCTGGAAGTCAGTTTAAAAAGCAATTAGATCCCAGATCTCCTGGACAGCCTAATGCCCAGCCTCTTGGGGCGAACACTGGAGTCTATTCTCTGAGAAGGATTAAGAGAGGGGCCCTTTGGAGTGAGGACACTGACCCAGCTACCGGTGGGAGGACAATACTGAAAACAGCTGAGTTAAACAGCCATCGATGTGCTGACCACTCCCTTAGCCCTCCCAGTCTTCATCCCACGTTTGACTCCAGGGCCCCAGAGTCAGGAACAGCCCTCAGGAAGGAAATGAAAGATTCTCACTGGAGAATCTGACAGGCCAAGAAGAAGAAAACAAAATACACTGACAGCAGGGGTACCCATTGAAACAGCCCAGACAGATCTCGATATTGTCACCCCGCCATTTAAACAGTTCCCCACCTCTCTTCATACACCTTCCAGTCAGCTGCTTAGAGAACCATTCCTCAGTAGGAGTGAAGAGCTTTGGGTCACTAGACATTTCAGGAAAGAATCTCATATGAAGGACAGACATAAACAAAGTAAAGAAAGGAAAGATGAAAAAGCAGGTGGGATGTAACAAAATCTATGCAGGGGGAAGAAAACTTTTACATAAAACTATCTTTAACAGAGAGAGTCAGAGACCACACCAGTCCCTAGAATTTAGAAATAAGATAGAGGAAACAAAACCTCTAAGGGAGGGATGGGCAAAAAACTTGACATGATCTCCCAGAAAGAAGAGAACAACAGAGGAAAAGTGAAGATAACTCAGTGTCTGAATAGACAGAAGTTCCAGAAAGAGAGAAGAGAAAAGAAAGGAATCCTTCGAGAAATGCTTCAGTTAAATTAAATTTCCCAGAATGGGAGTGTAAACACTGAGTACTGACTGATATAACCAGTTGCAAGGAGGTCCTGGAAGTCTAGGGTGACCAGACGTCCCGCTTTTGGCGGGACAGTCCTGATTTTTAACAATTTGGCCTGCGGCCTGCGGCATTTTAAAAAAGTCCCGATTTTTGGAAAGAATGCACGACAAGCTAGGGAACCGCGGGAGATAGACAAAATTTTTCATCAAGAACCCCCCCCACCACCTCACCCTACCCCCACCCCCCACCCCCCGTCAATGGTGTCCCGCTAAAATCTGGTCACCTTATTAAAGAAGTCACATGTGGGGGTGGGGTGGGGTAGGCCCGGGGTCAGCGGTAAATAAGTAAACTCTCAATTTTCCATGCTGGAAATTCCGTAGGTAACATCTAAAATTTTCAATCAAGACATAGTAATATAAGCATATTATTTAGAAATGAACATAAGAAAGAAAAGCTCCTCATCTAAAAGAGCTAAAAGGGATGACTGAGATCCAAGCAATGGTAGAAGAGGAAAAAAGTGTTGCCTAATAACAAGCCTTGTAGAACTATGTGATCATTTAAACTGTGTTTAGATATAACTTAATCTAGAAAACAACAAAGTGAAATAAAATAAAACTACTTTTGGAATTTTCAGAATATAACGACTACAAATCAAAACTGTAGGGTAGGGCTGTGGAATTAGATGGTGAGCAGAAAGAGTGAGATTTACCTATATTCTTTTAATTCCTCACAGCAAGATTATATTCCTTGAAGTCCTTATTTTAAAATTGGGGGAAGTCGTGATGGCTCAGCGGGTTGAGCGCTTTCGTTGCAGCCCCAGGGTCCCAGGATCCAGTCCTGGCCCCAGCCCATGTGTACCCAAATGCTGACTCCACCCCAGTTCGGTTCTCAACAGGTTGAGCTTCCAGGTAGGAGGCCCCCAGTTCGGCTCCCACCCAGGCAGGCCTCTCATGCGGGAGGCACCCTGCTCAGTTCCTGCAGGTGAGCCCCTGCCCACCTGTATGGAATGAAACTATATCAAAAACTGATGACGTACAACTATGGAGACTGCTCTGGGCCCTCCCCCTTCTCTCTCTCTCTCTCTCTCTTCTCTCTCTCTCTCTCTCTCTCTCTCAAACAATAAAATAAAATAAAATGTTTAAAAATCTTTAAAATTGAAACAAATGAAGAAAGGTGAAAACCAAAAAAGAACGCCACAAGGACACAGCCCTAGGGAGTCCTTTTCCAGATAGCCAGAAAGGGGGTCAGGGGAGAGGACCCAGAGCTCCCTGTCCCAGACAGAGCCCCCAGCCTAGCCAGCCTCTGCAGAGCTGGCACTGGCACCCTCAGGTGCTCAGATCAGGTGTGTAAAGTGAACTGTGAGGGCACCTGTGTATCTGCCAGCTCACAAAACAGCCCAGTCCCCAAAGTGTCCTACGTGTAGGTTCAACCTATTGATAGGAACACGAACTGCAGACGTAGTGCTGGAAGCTGAATGCCAGGGCCCTGAGCGCTACACCCAGGAGCTGGGTCCTGATTCCATCGGTAGTGATGGGGGGCTCTGAAGGTTTGGGGGCTCAGAGTTGGCCTTCATTGCTCCAAGACAGAAGTCATACCACAACGGGGGCGGATGGGGGAGGCACTTGGTAGCAACCCGGAGAAAGCTTGTGGGGGCGGGGGCGGGGGCTGTGCCTGCAACCTCCAGGAGCGGAGGAGTCTCAGATCTAGGCCCGGTGTGGCTCATGCAGAGAAGGCGATTTAAAAATCACTTCGAGAGCGTGCTGGGTTTTGTTTTGATTTTTTCCAGGAGGATAAGTGATGGGAAGCATGGCAGTGGGAGAGAAAATTGATTTAAAGTTTGATTTAATTTAGAGTAAAAGCTTGGAATTGGGTGGAGGAAAGACAAGATGGATGGGAAAACAGATGCACTTCTAGGAGTTACCATTAATATCAGACAAGCAGAAACCAGAAATCTTTAAGAAAGAGGAAACCCAAGGGGAGGAAGGAGAGGCCCTCTGACCCCAGAGCTGGAAGGTCACAAAGAATGAGTATGCATCCACTCATCCTTTCCCCTAGGCTGCTGTTTACTGCAAGTATCTCTGCTCTGCTGCCTAAGGTCTGTCTGCAGAGCCTCACAGCTTCAGCTCTGAGACACCATGGCCCCTGCCTCAGTACTACCTGGGGCATCCTTAAGATGCTGTCAGGCTGGTCAGTCCACCCCATGTGTCAGTGCTTTTTACATCGAGACCTCATAAATCCAACTCAGCTGCAGTTGATTTAGCAAGCACTAACTGAGCATTTTTCATAAATTATAAACTGCTACCCAAAGCATCAAGAAGTCATCATTATTTATTATTATTATTGCTAATGTTATTTCATAACAGTTTAATGTCTGCTCTCCATTCTAAACTTTATTCAGGCAGGCCTCTGTCTTTTTTTTTGGAAAGAATATAAAGCAGTTTTTAATTAAAGTGTTATTGACATACAATATTATATTAGTTTCAGGTGTACAACATAGTAATTTGACATTTATATACCTTACAAAATGATCACAAGAAGTAACCATCTGTCACTGTACAAAGTTATTGCAACATTGAGTATTCCCTATGCTGTACATTACATCCCTGTGACTTTTTAATATTACAACTATAAGTTTATACTTTTTAATCAGCTTCCCCCTTTTTGCCCATTTCCCCACTGCCAAACCCTCTAGCAACTATCAATTTGTTCTCTGTACCTACGAGTCTGTTTTGCTTTGTTCATTTGTTTAGACGCCACATATAAGTAAAAGGATATAGTATATGTCTTTTTCTGACATTTCATTTAGCATAATACCCTCTAGGCCCATCCATACTGTCACAAATGACAAGATGTTGTTCCTTTTTATGGCTGAGTAGTATTCCATTGTATATATGTACCACACCTTCTTTATCCAGTCATCTATCAATGGACACCTAGGTTGCTGCCATATCTTGGCTATTGTAAATAATGCTGCAATGCAACAAAGGGGTGTATATATCTTTTCAAATTGGTTTTTTTGTTTGTTTGTTTTCTTAGGATAAATACCCAGAACTAGAATTGGTGAATTGTATGACAGTTCTATATTTAAACTTTTGAGGAAACTCCATACTGTTTTCCAAAGTGGTTGTGCCAATTTATAATCTCACCAACAGTGCACAGTGTTCCTGTTTCTCCACATCCTTGCCAATAATTGCTGTTCCTTGTCTTTTTTAAATATTTATTGTATTATTGAGAGAAGGTAAGAGAGAGAGAGAAGGGGGGAGGTCCCAGAGCAGTTTCCATAGTTGTACATCATTAGTTGTGACATGGTTTCATTCTACACAGGTGGAAGTAGGGGCCACATGGGGCAGGAATGAACCGGCAGCCTCCTGCATGGGAGACGAGAACATGCCCCCTCAAGCCATCCTGGCAGTTATCAGTTGCACCACAGTTCAGTATATGGGGTGTGCATGGGCCAGGGCTGGGAATCAAACCCTGGGCCCCGTGATTACGAGGCAAGTTCTCAACCGCTGAGCTATCCCAGCATCTCTGTTTCTTGTCTTTTTGATGGTAGCCATTCAGACAAGTGTGAGATGAAGTATCATTGTGGTTTTTACCTGTGTTTCCCCCCTGATTAGTGAAGTTGAGCATCTTTTCATGTGTCTGTTCACCATCTTCATGTCTTCTTTGGAGAAATGTCTATGCATATCCTCTACCCATTTTTGAATTGGGTTGTTTTTTTGATGTTGAGCAGTATAATTTCATATATTTTGGATATTAGTCCCTTATCAGATATATCAGGGGTGGCCAACTTTTCTGTATATAAGATCTACTTTTTATCTTAAAAGTGTGTCACGATTGACTTGTTGTCATAGGCATAGTCTAAGGGGGAAGAAGGGGTGTGAAATGCATACTATGTTTATACACTGTGTTTCAGTATAAGGTGCATTCCAGCGAGGTATGCGTAGATAAGTAAAATATATGTTCAAAACTATTTTTTATTTTTTAAATTACTTATTAAGTTTTCGAGATATAGGCTCATGAAGAAAATAAATTTCCAGACCCAACTTTTGATAGCAGCATTCCGTACATGCGGTACCTAAAAAATTTGATTTTCCGACACTTTTTCAAGATAGATTTTTACTAACTTAAAATGCAATTTAATTTTTTTATCAACTGCAATGTATAAGTTGTTGTACTATTTGTTCATAAATATGAAAAAATTGTTATAAAAATGCACAGTATGGCTGATAATTTGATTTCAATATTTCACTTTTGTGTTTTTTGGGGGGCCAGGAAAATTTATCATGAAAGAATAATATGACTTACTTAGCTAATCTATCAATAGCTCACTGAGTACACCTCTTACTGAAATATAGATATACGGCTTATCTACCTACGTAAAAAACAACAACAATAATTATTTAAAGGGCCAAAAAACTCACGTCCAGGGGAATTAAAAGAACATGGATAATTATTAACAATATTTATTAATTCAAAGTAGCTACAGATAAAGACAGATTTAGAATTGACTTTGTTGCCTTAACATTAATGGGAAGACTGAG